>JARWAU010000222.1:0-41293 GCA_029958995.1 Bombus sonorus | reverse complement strand
AACGTTATATACTATTTCCATGTGACGTATAACGTTATACGGTAGGACGTTATAACGTATAACGTTATATGGTATTACGTTATACCGAATAACGTGTAACGTTATATGGTAGTACGTTATAACTTATAACGTTATATAGTATTGCCTTATAACGTATAACGTTATATAGTATTCCGGTATAACGTATAACGTTAAATACTGTTTCCATGTAACGTATAACGTTATATGGTAGGACGTAATAACGTATAACGTTATATGGTATCACGTTATAACGTATAATGTTATATGGTATTACGTTATAACGTATAACGTTATATGGTAGTACGTTATATCTTATAACGTTATATAGTGTCAGCTTATAACGAATAACGTTATATACTACCACCTTATTAAGTATACCGTTATGTACTAACATCTTATAACGTATAACGTTATATACTACCACCTTATAACGAATAACGTTATATACTACCACCTTATAACGTGTAAGGTTATACGGTATTACGTTATAACGTGTAACGTGATATACTGCCACCTTCTAACGTATAACGTTGTATAGTACTACGTTATAACGAATAACGTTATATACTACCACCTTATAACGTATGGCGTTATATAGTATTACGTTATAACGTACAACTTTATACACTACTACCATTAACGTATAACGTTATATGGTATTACGTTATAACGAATAACGTTATATACTACCACCTTATAACGTATGACGTTATATAGTATTACGTTATAACGTACAACTTTATATACTACTACCATATAACGTATATCGTTACATGGCACTACGTTATAACGTATAACGTTATACAGTATTACGTTATAACGTATAACGTTATATACCACCACCTTATAACGTATAACGTTACATACTACCACCTAATAACGTGTAACGTTATATAGTATTTCGTTATGACGTATAACGTTATATGGTATTACGTTATAACGTATTACGTTATATGGTAGTACGTTATAACTTATAACGTTATATAGTATTTCCTTATAACGTATAACGTTATGTAGTATTACGGTATAAGGTATAACGATAAATACTATTTCCATGTAATGTATAACGTTATATGATAGGACGTTATGACGTATAACGTTATATGGTATTACGTTATAACGTATAACGTTATATGGTATTACGTTATAACGTATTACGTTATATGGTAGTACGCTATAACTTATAACGTTATTTAGTATCACCTTACAACGTATAACGTTATATACTACCACCTTATAACGTATAACGTTATGTAGTATTACGTTATAACGTATAACGCTATATACTACTACCTTATAACGTATAACGTTGTATACTGATACCTTATAACGTTTAACGTTATGTAGTATTACGTTATAACGTATAACGTTTTATACTACTGCCTTATCACGTATAACATTATATAGTATTACGTTATAACGTATAACGTTATATACTATTTCCATGTAACGTACAACGTTATATGGTAGGACCTTATAACGTATAACGTTACATGGTATTACGTTATAACTTATAACGTTGTATAGTATTACGTTATAACGTATAACGTTATATACTATTACCATGTAACGCATAACGTTATATGGTAGTACGTTATAACTTATAACGTTATATAGTATTTCCTTATAACGTATAACGTTATGTAGTATTACGGTATAAGGTATAACGATAAATACTATTTCCATGTAACGTATAACGTTATATGGTAGGACGTTATGACGTATAACGTTATATGGTAGTACGTTATAACTTATAACGTTATTTAGTATCACCTTACAACGTATAACGTTATATACTACCACCTTATAACGTATAACGTTATGTAGTATTACGTTATAACGTATAACGTTTTATACTACTGCCTTATCACGTATAACATTATATAGTATTACGTTATAACGTATAACGTTATATACTATTTCCATGTAACGTACAACGTTATATGGTAGGACGTTATAACGTACAACGTTACATGGTATTACGTTATAACGTATAACGTTGAATAGTATTACGTTATAACGTATCACGTTATATACTATTTCCATGTAACGTATAACGTTATATGGTATTACGTTATAACGTATAACGTTATATACTACTACCTTATAACGTATAACGTTGTATACTGATACCTTATAACGTTTAACGTTATGTAGTATTACGTTATAACGTATAACGCTTTATACTACTGCCTTATCACGTATAACATTATATAGTATTACGTTATAACGTATAACGTTATATACTATTTCCATGTAACGTACAACGTTATATGGTAGTACGTTATAACTTATAACGTTATATAGTATTTCCTTATAACGTATAACGTTATGTAGTATTACGGTATAAGGTATAACGATAAATACTATTTCCATGTAACGTATAACGTTATATGGTAGGACGTTATAACGTATAACGTTATATGGTATTGCGTTATAACGTATAACGTTATATACCATTTCCATGTAACGTATAACGTTATATGGTACGAGGTTATAACGTATAACGTCATATGGTATTTCGTTATAACGAATAACGTCTTATGGTATTTCGTTATAACGAATAACGTTATGTGGTATTACGTTATAACGTATAACGTTGTATAGTATTACGTTAAAACGTATAACGTTGTATAGTATTACGTTATAACGTATAATGTTATATACTATTTCCATGTAACGTATAACGATATATGGTATTACGTTATAGCGTACAACTTTATATGGTATTATGTTATAACGTATAAGGTTATATGGTATTACGTTATAACGTGTAACGTTATATACTGCCACCTGCTAACGTATAACGTTGTATAGTATTACGTTATAACGTATAACGTTATATACTATTTCCATGCAGCGTATAACGTTATATGGTATTACGTTATAACGTATATAGTTATATGGTCTTACGTTATAACGTATAACGATATCTGCTATTACGTTATAACATATAACGTTATATAGTATTACATTATAACATATAACGATACATAACACCACCTTATAACGTATAACGTTACATACTACCACCTTATAACGTGTAACTTTATATAGTATTACGTTATGACGTATAACGTTACATGGAATCATGTTATGACGTATAACGTTATATGGCATTACGTTATAACGTATAACTTTATATGGTAGAACGTTATAACTTATTACGACATATAGTATTGCCTTTTAACGTATAACGTTATATAGTATACCGGCATAACGTATAACGTTAAATACTATTTCCTTGTAACGTATAACGTTATACGGTAGGACGTTATAACGTATAACGTTATATGTTATTACGTTATAACGAATAACGTGTAACGTTATATGGTAGTACGTTATATCTTATAACGTTATATAGTGTCAGCTTATAACGAATAACGTTATATACTACCACCTTATTAAGTATACCGTTATATACTAACACCTTATAACGTATAACGTTATATGGTATTACGTTATAACGTATAACGTTATATACTCCCACCTTATAACGAATAACGTTATATACTACCACCTTATAACGTATAACGTTATATGGTATTACGTTATAACGTATAACGTTATATACTACTACCTAATAACTTATATCGCTGTATACTGCTACCTTATAACGTATAACGTTATATAGTATTACGGTATGACGTATAACGTTATATGGTATTACGTTATAACGAATAACGTGTAACGTTATATGGTAGTACGTTATATCTTATAACGTTATATAGTGTCAGCTTATAACGAATAACGTTATATACTACCACCTTATTAAGTATACCGTTATATACTAACACCTTATAACGTATAACGTTATATGGTATTACGTTATAACGTATAACGTTATATACTACCACCTTATAACGAATAACGTTATATACTACCACCTTATAACGTATAACGTTATATGGTATTACGTTATAACGTATAACGTTATATACTACTACCTAATAACTTATATCGCTGTATACTGCTACCTTATAACGTATAACGTTATATAGTATTACGGTATGACGTATAACGTTATATGGTATTACGTTATAACGAATAACGTGTAACGTTATACGGTAGTACGTTATAACTTATAACGTTATATACTATTGCCTTATAACGTATAACGTTATATATTAGACCGGTATAACGTATAACGTTAAATACTATTTCCATGTAACGTATAACGTTATATGGCATTACGTTATAACGTATAACGTTATATGGTAGTACGTTATAACTCATAACGTTATATAGTATTTCCTTATAACGTATAACGTTATATATTAGTCCGGTATAACTTATAACGTTATATAGTATTGCCTGATAACGTATAACGTTATATAGTATTACGGTATAACGTATAACGTTATATGGTATTACGTTATAACGTGTAACGTTATATGGTGTTACGCTATAACGTGTAACGTTATATGGTAGTACCTTATAGCGTATAACGTTATATGGTACTACGTTAAAACGTAGAACGTTATATGCTACTACGTTATAACGTATAACGTTACATACTGCCACCTCATAACGTATAACGTTATATAGTATTACGTTATAACGTATAATGTTATGTAGCATTACGTTATAACGTATAACGTTATATGGTATTACGTTAGAATGTGTAACGTTATATGGTAGTGCGTTACAGCGTATAACGTTATATACTACCACCTTATAACGTATAACGTTATATAGTATTACGTTATAACGTGTAACGTTATATACTTCTACCTTATAACGTATAACGTCATATTGTATTCCTTCAAAACGTATAACGTTATGTAGCATTAAGTTATAACGTGTAACGTTATATTGTATTACGTTATAACATAGAACGTTATATAGTATTACGTTATAACGTATAACGTTATATACTATTTCTATGTAACGTATAACGTTATATCGTATTACGTTAGAACGTATAACGTTATATAGTATTACGTTATAACGTATATCGTTATATGGTATTACGTTATAACTTAGAACGTTATAGAATATTACCTTATAACGTATCACGTTATATACTGCCACCTCATAACGTATAACGTTATATAGTATTACGTTATAACGTATAATGTTATGTAGCATTACGTTATAACGTATAACGTTATATGGTATTACGTTACAACGAATAACGCTACATGGTACTACGTTATAACGTATAACGTTATATGGTATTACGTTATAACGTATAACGTTATATGGTATTACGTTATACCGTCTAAAGGTATATGGTAGTACGTTATAGCGTATAACGTTATATACTACCACCTTATAACGTACAACGTTATGTAGCATTACGTTATAACGTTTACCGCTATATGGAATTACGTTATAACGTATAACGTTATAAGGTATTACGTTTTAACGTCTAAAGGTATATGGTAGTACGTTATAGCGTATAACGTTATATACTACCACCTTATAACGTATAACGTTATGTAGCATTACGTTATAACGTTTTCCGCTATATGGTATTACGTTATAACGTATAACGTTATATGGTATTACGTTATAACGTATAACGATATATACTATTACCGTATACCGTATAGCGTTATGTAGCATACGTCATAACGTGTAACGCTATATGGTATTACGTTATAAAGTATAACGTTATATGGTATCACATTATAACGTATAACGTTATATGGTATTACGTTATAACGTATAACGTTATAAGGCATTACGTTTTAACGTGTAAAGGTATATGGTAGTACGTTATAGCGTATAACGTTATATACTACCACCTTATAACGTTTAACTTTATATACTATTACTTTATAACGTGTAACGTTATATGGTATTACGTTATAACGTATAACGTTATATGGTATTACGTTATAACGTATAACGTAATATGGTATTACGTTATAACGTATAACGTTATATGGTATTACGTTATAACGTATAACGATATATACTATTACCGTATAACGTATAGCGATATGTAGCATACGTCATAACGTGTAAGGCTATATGGTATTACGTTATAAAGTATAACGTTATATGGTATTACGTTATAACGTATAGCATTATATCGTATAGCGTTTCAACGTGTAAAGGTATGTGGTAGTACGTTATATCGTATAACGTTATATACTACCACCTTATAACGTTCAACTTTATATACTATTACTTTATAATGTGTATCGTTATATGGTATTACGTTATAACGTATAACGCTATAGGGTATTACGTTATAACGTATAACGTTATATGGTAATACGTTTTAACGTGTAACGGTCTATGGTAGTATGTTATAGCGTATAACGTTCTATACTATTTCCATCTAACGTATAACGTTATATGGTATTACGTTATAACGTATAACGATATATACTATTACCGTATAACGTATAGCGATATGTAGCATACGTCATAACGTGTAACGCTATATGGTATTACGTTATAAAGTATAACGTTATATGGTATTACGTTATAACGTATAACGTTATATGGTATTACGTTATAACGTATAACGTTATATGGTAGTACGTTATAGCGTGTAACGGCATATGTAGTACGTTGTAGCGTATAACGTTATATACTACCACCTGATAACGTTTAACTTTATATACTATTACTTTCTAACGTGTAACGTTATATGGTATTACGTTATAACGTATAACTTTATATGCTACAAACTTATAACGTATAGCGTTATGTAGCATTAGGTGATAACGTGCAAAGTTATATGAAACTACGTTATAACGTATATCGTTATATACTATTACCGTATAACGTATAACGTTATGTAGCATACGTCATAACGTGTAACGCTATATGGTGTTACGTTAGAAAGTATAACATGATATGGTATTGCGTTATAACGTATAACGTTATATGGTCTTACGTTATAACGTATAACGTTATATGGTAGTACGTTATGACTTATAACGTTATATAGTATTACATTATAACTTATAACGTCATATAGTATTACATTATAACGTATAACGTTATATGCCACCACCTTATTACGTATAATGTTCCATACTACCACCTAATAACGTGTAACGTTACATAGTATTACGTTATGACGTATAACGTTATATGGTATTATGTTATAACGTGTAACGTTATATGGTATTACGTTATAACGTATAACGTGATATACCACTACCTTATAACGTATAACCTTATATAGTATTACGTTATAACGTACAAAGTTATATACTACTACCTTATAACGTATAACGTCATATTGTATTACTTTAAAACGTATAACGTTATGTAGCATTACGTTATAACGTGTAACGTTATATTGTATTAGGTTATAACGTATAACGTTATATAGTATTACGTTATAACGTATAACATTATATGCTACTACCTTATAACGTATAACGTCATATAGTATTACTTTATAACGTATAACGTTATATTCTACGACCTTATAACGTATACCGTCATATTGTATTACTTTAAAGCGTATAAAGTTATGTAGCATTACGTTACAACGTATAACGTGATATACAACTACCTTATATCGTATAACGTTATATAGTATTTCGATATAACGTATAACGTTACATACTATTTCCATGTAACGTATAACGTCATATGGTATTAAGTTATAACGTATAACGTTATATGGTATTACGTAATAACGTGTAACGTTATATGGTAGTACGTTATAGCGTGTGACGTTATACGGTTGTACGTTATAGCGTATAACGTTATAGGGTATTACGTTATAACGTAGAACGTTATATGGTATTACGCTATAACGTGTAACGTTATACGGTAATACGTTTTAACGTGTAACGGTATACAGTAGTATGTTATAGCGTATAACGTTCTATACTATTTCCATCTAACGTATAACGTTATATGGTAGTACGTTATAGCGTATAACGTTCTATACTATTTCCATCCAACGTATAACATTATATGGTATTACGTTATAACGTATAACGTTATAAGGTATTACGTTTTAACGTGTAAAGGTATATGGTAGTACGTTATAGCGTATAACGTTATATACTACCACCTTATAACGTTTAACTTTATATACTATTACTTTATAACGTGTACCGTTATATGGTATTACGTTATAACGTAAAACGTTATATGGTATTACGTTATAACGTATAGCATTATATGGTATTGCGTTTTAACGTGTAAAGGTATGTGGTAGTACGTTATAGCGTATAACGTTATATACTACCATCTTATAACGTTTAACTTTATACAGTATTACTTTATAACGTGTAACGTTATATGGTATTACGTTATAACGTATAACGTTATAGGGTATTACGTTATAACGTATAACGTTACATGGTATTACGTTTTAACGTGTATCGGTATATGGTAGTACGTTATAGCGTATTACGTTCTATACTATTTCCATCTAACGTATAACGTTATATGGTATTACGTTATAACGTATAACGATATATACTATTACCGTATAACGTATAGCGTTATGTAGCATACGTCATAACGTGTAACGCTATATGGTATTACGTTATAAAGTATAACGTTATATGGTATTACGTTATAACGTATAACGTTATATGGTATTACGTTATAACGTATAACGTTATATGGTATTACGTATTAACGTGTAACGGTATATGGTAGTACGTTATAGCGTATAACATTCTATACTATTTCCATCTAACGTATAACATTATATGGTATTACGTTATAACGTATAACGTTATAAGGTATTACGTTTTAACGTGTAAAGGTATATGGTAGTACGTTATAGCGTATAACGTTATATACTACCACCTTATAACGTTTAACTTTATATACTATTACTTTATAACGTGTAACGTTATATGGTATTACGTTATAACATAAAACGTTATATGGTATTACGTTATAACGTATAGCATTATATGGTATTGCGTTTTAACGTGTAAAGGTATGTGGTAGTACGTTATAGCGTATAACGTTATATACTACCACCTTATAACGTTTAACTTTATACAGTATTACTTTATAACGTGTAACGTTATATGGTATAACGTTATAACGTATAACGTTATAGGGTATTACGTTATAATGTATAACGTTATATGGTATTACGTTTTAACGTGTATCGGTATATGGTAGTACGTTATAGCGTATAACGTTCTATACTATTTCCATCTAACGTATAACGTTATATGGTATTACGTTATAACGTATAACGATATATACTATTACCGTATAACGTATAGCGATATGTAGCATACGTCATAACGTGTAACGCTATATGGTATTACGTTATAAAGTATAACGTTATATGGTATTACGTTATAACGCATAACGTTATATGGTATTACGTTATAACGTATAACGTTATATGGTAGTACGTTATAGCGTGTAACGGCATATGTAGTACGTTATAGCGTATAACGTTATATACTACCACCTTATAACGTTTAACTTTATATACTATTACTTTCTAACGTGTAACGTTATATGGTATTACGTTATATCGTATGACTTTATATGCTACAAACTTATAACGTATAGCGTTATGTAGCATTAAGTTATAACGTGTAAAGTTATATGAAACTACGTTATAACGTATAACGTTATATACTATTACCGTATAACGTATAACGTTATGTAGCATTACGTTATACCGTGTAACGCTATATGTTATTACTTTATAATGTATAACGTTATATGGTATTACGTTATAACGTATAACGTTATATGGTATTACGTTATAACGTATAGCATTATATGGTATTGCGTGTTAACGTGTAAAGGTATATGGTAGTACGTTATAGCGTATAACGTTATATACTACCACCTTATAACGTATAACTTTATATACTATTACTTTATAACGTGTAAAGTTATATGGTAGTACGTTATAGCGCATAATGTTATATACTATTTCCACCTAACGTATAACGTTATATGGTATTACGTTATAACGTATAACGTTATATGGTATTACGTTAGAATGTGTAACGTTATATGGTAGTGCGATACAGCGTATAACGTTATATACTACCACCTTATAACGTATAACGTTATATAGTATTACGTTATAACGTGTAACGTTATATACTTCTACCTTATAACGTATAACGTCATATTGTATTCCTTCAAAACGTATAACGTTATGTAGCATTAAGTTATAACGTGTAACGTTATATTGTATTACGTTATAACGTAGAACGTTATATAGTATTACGTTATAACGTATAACGTCATATACTACTACCTTATAATGTATAACGTCATATTGTATTACTTTGAAGCGTATAAAGTTATGTAGCATTACGTTAGAACGTATAACGTGATATACTACTAGCTTATATCTTATAACGTTATATAGTATTTCGTTATGACGTATAACGTTATATAGTATTACGTTATAACGTATAACGTTATATACTATTTCTATGTAACGTATAACGTTATATCGTATTACGTTAGAACGTATAACGTTATATAGTATTACGTTATAACGTATATCGTTATATGGTATTACGTTATAACTTAGAACGTTATAGAATATTACCTTCTAACGTATCACGTTATATACTGCCACCTCATAACGTATAACGTTATATAGTATTACGTTATAACGTATAATGTTATGTAGCATTACGTTATAACGTATAACGTTATATGGTATTACGTTACAACGAATAACGCTACATGGTACTACGTTATAACGTATAACGTTATATGGTATTACGTTATAACGTATAACGTTATATGGTATTACGTTATACCGTCTAAAGGTATATGGTAGTACGTTATAGCGTATAACGTTATATACTACCACCTCATAACGTATAACGTTATGTAGCATTACGTTATAACGTTTACCGCTATATGGAATTACGTTATAACGTATAACGTTATAAGGTATTACGTTTTAACGTCTAAAGGTATATGGTAGTACGTTATAGCGTATAACGTTATATACTACCACCTTATAACGTATAACGTTATGTAGCATTACGTTATAACGTTTACCGCTATATGGTATTACGTTATAACGTATAACGTTATAAGGTATTACGTTTTAACGTCTAAAGGTATATGGTAGTACGTTATAGCGTATAACGTTATATACTACCACCTTATAACGTATAACGTTATGTGGTATTACGCTATAACGTATAACTTTATATGCTACAAACTTATAACGTATAACGTTATGTAGCATTACGTTATACCGTGTAACGCTATATGGTATTACTTTATAATGTATAACGTTATATGGTATTACGTTATAACGTATAACGTTATATGGTATTACGTTATAACGTATAGCATTATATGGTATTGCGTGTTAACGTGTAAAGGTATATGGTAGTACGTTGTAGCGTATAACGTTATATACTACCACCTTATAACGTATAACTTTATATACTATTACTTTATAACGTGTAAAGTTATATGGTAGTACGTTATAGCGCATAATGTTATATACTATTTCCACCTAACGTATAACGTTATATGGTATTACGTTATAACGTATAACGTTATATACTATTACCGTATAACGTATAGCGTTATGTAGCATACGTCATAACGTGTAACGCTATATGGTGTTACGTTATAAAGTATAACATGATATGGTATTACGTTATAACGTATAACGTTATATGGTCTTACGTTATAACGTATAACGTTATATGGTATTATGTTATGACGTATAACGTTATATGGTATTATGTTATAACGTGTAACGTTATATGGTATTACGTTATATCGTATAACGTGATATACCACTACCTTATAACGTATAACCTTATATAGTATTACGTTATAACGTACAACGTTATATACTACTACCTTATAACGTATAACGTCATATTGTATTACTTTAAAACGTATAACGTTATGTAGCATTACGTTATAACGTGTAACGTTATATTGTATTACGTTATAACGTATAACGTTATATAGTATTACGTTATAACGTATAACGTTATATTCTACAACCTTATAACGTATAACGTCATAATGTATTACTTTAAAGCGTATAAAGTTATGTAGCATTACATTACAACGTATAACGTGATATACAACTACCTTATATCGTATAACGTTATATAGTATTTCGTTATAACGTATAACGTTACATACTATTTCCACGTAACGTATAACGTCATATGGTATTAAGTTATAACGTATAACGTTATATGGTATTACGTAATAACGTGTAACGTTTTATACTATTACGTTATAACGTATAACGTTGTATAGTATTACGTTAGAACGTATAACGTTATATAGTATTACGGTATATCGTATAGCATTATATGGTATTACGCTATAACGTGTAACGTTATATGGTAGTACGTTATAGCGTATAACGTTATATGGTGCTACGTTATAACGTAGAACGTTATATGCTACTACGTTATAACGTATAACGTTATATACAAATACCTTATAACGTATAACGTTTTATACTATTACGTTATAACGTATCACGTTGTATAGTACTACGTTAGAACGTATAACGTTATATAGTATTACGGTATATCGTATAGCATTATATGGTATTGCGTTTTAACGTGTAAAGGTATACGGTAGTACGTTATAGCGTATAACGTTATATACTACCACCTTATAACGTTTAACTTTATATACTGTTTCTTTATAACGTGTAACGTTATATGGTATTACGTTATAACGTATAACGTTATATGTTATTACGTTTTAACGTATAACGTTATATGTTATTACGTTTTAACGTGTATCGGGATATGGTAGTACGTTATAGCGTATAACGTTCTATACTATTTCCATCTAACGTATAACGTTATATGGTATTACGTTATAACGTATAACGATATATACTATTACCGTATAACGTATAGCGATATGTAGCATACGTCATAACGTGTAACGCTATATGGTATTACGTTATAAAGTATAACGTTATATGGTATTACGTTATAACGTATAACGTTATATGGTATTACGTTATAACGTATAACGTTATATGGTAGTACGTTATAACGTATAACGATATATACTATTACCGTATACCGTATAGCGTTATGTAGCATACGTCATAAAGTGTAACGCTATATGGTCTTACGTTATAAAGTATAACGTTATATGGTATCACATTATAACGTATAACGTTATATGGTATTACGTTATAACGTATAACGTAATATGGTATTACGTTATAACGTATAACGTTATATGGTATTACGTTATAACGTATAACGATATATACTATTACCGTATAACGTATAGCGATATGTAGCATACGTCATAACGTGTAACGCTATATGGTATTACGTTATAAAGTATAACGTTATATGGTATTACGTTATAACGTATAGCATTATATCATATAGCGTTTCAACGTGTAAAGGTATGTGGTAGTACGTTATAGCGTATAACGTTATATACTACCACCTTATAACGTTTAACTTTATATACTATTACTTTATAACGTGTATCGTTATATGGTATTACGTTATAACGTATAACGTTATAGGGTAGTACGTTATAACGTATAACGATATATACTATTACCGTATACCGTATAGCGTTATGTAGCATACGTCATAACGTGTAACGCTATATGGTATTACGTTATAAAGTATAACGATATATACTATTACCGTATAACGTATAGCGATATGTAGCATACGTCATAACGTGTAACGCTATATGGTATTACGTTATAAAGTATAACGTTATATGGTGTTACGTTATAATGTATAGCATTATATCGTATAGCGTTTCAACGTGTAAAGGTATGTGGTAGTACGTTATAGCGTATAACGTTATATACTACTTCCATCTAACGTATAACGTTATATGGTATTACGTTATAACGTATAACGATATATACTATTACCGTATAACGTATAGCGATATGTAGCATACGTCATAACGTGTAACGCTATATGGTATTACGTTATAAAGTATAACGTTATATGGTATTACGTTATAATGTATAGCATTATATCGTATAGCGTTTCAACGTGTAAAGGTATGTGGTAGTACGTTATAACGTATAACGTTATATAGTATTACGTTATAACGTATAACGTTATATTCTACAACCTTATAACGTATAACGTCATATTGTATTACTTTAAAGCGTATAAAGTTATGTAGCATTACGTTACAACGTATAACGTGATATACAACTACCTTATATCGTATAACGTTATATGGTATTACGTAATAACGTGTAACGTTTTATACTATTACGTCATAACGTATAACGTTGTATAGTATTACGTTAGAACGTATAACGTTATATAGTATTACGGTATATCGTATAGCATTATATGGTATTACGCTATAACGTGTAACGTTATATGGTAGTACGTTATAGCGTATAACGTTATATGGTGCTACGTTATAACGTAGAACGTTATATGCTACTACGTTATAACGTATAACGTTATATACAAATACCTTATAACGTATAACGTTTTATACTATTACGTTATAACGTATAACGTTGTATAGTATTACGTTAGAACGTATAACGTTATATAGTATTACGGTATATCGTATAGCATTATATGGTATTGCGTTTTAACGTGTAAAGGTATACGGTAGTACATTATAGCGTATAACGTTATATACTACCACCTTATAACGTTTAACTTTATATACTGTTACTTTATAACGTGTAACGTTATATGGTATTACGTTATAACGTATAACGTTATAGGGTATTACGTTATAACGTATAACGTTATAGGGTATTACGTTATAACGTATAACGTTATATGTTATTACGTTTTAACGTGTATCGGGATATGGTAGTACGTTATAGCGTATAACGTTCTATACTATTTCCATCTAACGTATAACGTTATATGGTATTACGTTATAACGTATAACGATATATACTATTACCGTATAACGTATAGCGATATGTAGCATACGTCATAACGTGTAACGCTATATGGTATTACGTTATAAAGTATAACGTTATATGGTATTACGTTATAACGTATAACGTTATATGGTATTACGTTATAACGTATAACGTTATATGGTAGTACGTTATAACGTATAACGATATATACTATTACCGTATACCGTATAGCGTTATGTAGCATACGTCATAAAGTGTAACGCTATATGGTCTTACGTTATAAAGTATAACGTTATATGGTATCACATTATAACGTATAACGTTATATGGTATTACGTTATAACGTATAACGTAATATGGTATTACGTTATAACGTATAACGTTATATGGTATTACGTTATAACGTATAACGATATATACTATTACCGTATAACGTATAGCGATATGTAGCATACGTCATAACGTGTAACGCTATATGGTATTACGTTATAAAGTATAACGTTATATGGTATTACGTTATAACGTATAGCATTATATCGTATAGCGTTTCAACGTGTAAAGGTATGTGGTAGTACGTTATAGCGTATAACGTTATATACTACCACCTTATAACGTTTAACTTTATATACTATTACTTTATAACGTGTATCGTTATATGGTATTACGTTATAACGTATAACGTTATAGGGTAGTACGTTATAACGTATAACGATATATACTATTACCGTATACCGTATAGCGTTATGTAGCATACGTCATAACGTGTAACGCTATATGGTATTACGTTATAAAGTATAACGTTATATGGTATTACGTTATAACGTATAACGTTATATGGTATTACGTTATAACGTATAACATTATATGGTAGTACGTTATAACGTATAACGATATATACTATTACCGTATACCGTATAGCGTTATGTAGCATACGTCATAACGTGTAACGCTATATGGTATTACGTTATAAAGTATAACGTTATATGGTATCACATTATAACGTATAACGTTATAAGGCATTACGTTTTAACGTGTAAAGGTATATGGTAGTACGTTATAGCGTATAACGTTATATACTACCACCTTATAACGTTTAACTTTATATACTATTACCATAAAACGTGTAACCTTATATGGTATTACGTTATAACGTATAACGTAATATGGTATTACGTTATAACGTATAACGTTATATGGTATTACGTTATAACATATAACGATATATACTATTACCGTATAACGTATAGCGATATGTAGCATACGTCATAACGTGTAACGCTATATGGTATTACGTTATAAAGTATAACGTTATATGGTATTACGTTATAATGTATAGCATTATATCGTATAGCGTTTCAACGTGTAAAGGTATGTGGTAGTACGTTATAGCGTATAACGTTATATACTACCACCTTATAACGTTTAACTTTATATACTATTACTTTATAACGTGTATCGTTATATGGTATTACGTTATAACGTATAACGCTATAGGGTATTACGTTATAACGTATAACGTTATATGGTAATACGTTTTAACGTGTAACGGTCTATGGTAGTATGTTATAGCGTATAACGTTCTATACTATTTCCATCTAACGTATAACGTTATATGGTATTACGTTATAACGTATAACGATATATACTATTACCGTATAACGTATAGCGATATGTAGCATACGTCATAACGTGTAACGCTATATGGTATTACGTTATAAAGTATAACGTTATATGGTATTACGTTATAACGTATAACGTTATATGGTATTACGTTATAACGTATAACGTTATATGGTAGTACGTTATAGCGTGTAACGGCATATGTAGTACGTTGTAGCGTATAACGTTATATACTACCACCTGATAACGTTTAACTTTATATACTATTACTTTCTAACGTGTAACGTTATATGGTATTACGTTATAACGTATAACTTTATATGCTACAAACTTATAACGTATAGCGTTATGTAGCATTAAGTGATAACGTGTAAAGTTATATGAAACTACGTTATAACGTATATCGTTATATACTATTACCGTATAACGTATAACGTTATGTAGCATACGTCATAACGTGTAACGCTATATGGTGTTACGTTAGAAAGTATAACATGATATGGTATTGCGTTATAACGTATAACGTTATATGGTCTTACGTTATAACGTATAACGTTATATGGTAGTACGTTATGACTTATAACGTTATATAGTATTACATTATAACTTATAACGTCATATAGTATTACATTATAACGTATAACGTTATATGCCACCACCTTATTACGTATAATGTTCCATACTACCACCTGATAACGTGTAACGTTACATAGTATTACGTTATGACGTATAACGTTATATGGTATTACGTTATAACGTATAACGTTATATGGTATTACGTTATAACGTATAACGTTATATGGTAGTACGTTATAGCGTGTAACGGCATATTGTATTACTTTAAAACGTATAACGTTATGTAGCATTACGTTATAACGTGTAACGTTATATTGTATTAGGTTATAACGTATAACGTTATATAGTATTACGTTATAACGTATAACATTATATGCTACTACCTTATAACGTATAACGTCATATAGTATTACTTTATAACGTATAACGTTATATTCTACGACCTTATAACGTATACCGTCATATTGTATTACTTTAAAGCGTATAAAGTTATGTAGCATTACGTTACAACGTATAACGTGATATACAACTACCTTATATCGTATAACGTTATATAGTATTTCGATATAACGTATAACGTTACATACTATTTCCATGTAACGTATAACGTCATATGGTATTAAGTTATAACGTATAACGTTATATGGTATTACGTAATAACGTGTAACGTTATATGGTAGTACGTTATAGCGTGTGACGTTATACGGTTGTACGTTATAGCGTATAACGTTATAGGGTATTACGTTATAACGTAGAACGTTATATGGTATTACGCTATAACGTGTAACGTTATACGGTAATACGTTTTAACGTGTAACGGTATACAGTAGTATGTTATAGCGTATAACGTTCTATACTATTTCCATCTAACGTATAACGTTATATGGTAGTACGTTATAGCGTATAACGTTCTATACTATTTCCATCCAACGTATAACATTATATGGTATTACGTTATAACGTATAACGTTATAAGGTATTACGTTTTAACGTGTAAAGGTATATGGTAGTACGTTATAGCGTATAACGTTATATACTACCACCTTATAACGTTTAACTTTATATACTATTACTTTATAACGTGTACCGTTATATGGTATTACGTTATAACGTAAAACGTTATATGGTATTACGTTATAACGTATAGCATTATATGGTATTGCGTTTTAACGTGTAAAGGTATGTGGTAGTACGTTATAGCGTATAACGTTATATACTACCATCTTATAACGTTTAACTTTATACAGTATTACTTTATAACGTGTAACGTTATATGGTATTACGTTATAACGTATAACGTTATAGGGTATTACGTTATAACGTATAACGTTACATGGTATTACGTTTTAACGTGTATCGGTATATGGTAGTACGTTATAGCGTATTACGTTCTATACTATTTCCATCTAACGTATAACGTTATATGGTATTACGTTATAACGTATAACGATATATACTATTACCGTATAACGTATAGCGTTATGTAGCATACGTCATAACGTGTAACGCTATATGGTATTACGTTATAAAGTATAACGTTATATGGTATTACGTTATAACGTATAACGTTATATGGTATTACGTTATAACGTATAACGTTATATGGTATTACGTATTAACGTGTAACGGTATATGGTAGTACGTTATAGCGTATAACATTCTATACTATTTCCATCTAACGTATAACATTATATGGTATTACGTTATAACGTATAACGTTATAAGGTATTACGTTTTAACGTGTAAAGGTATATGGTAGTACGTTATAGCGTATAACGTTATATACTACCACCTTATAACGTTTAACTTTATATACTATTACTTTATAACGTGTAACGTTATATGGTATTACGTTATAACATAAAACGTTATATGGTATTACGTTATAACGTATAGCATTATATGGTATTGCGTTTTAACGTGTAAAGGTATGTGGTAGTACGTTATAGCGTATAACGTTATATACTACCACCTTATAACGTTTAACTTTATACAGTATTACTTTATAACGTGTAACGTTATATGGTATAACGTTATAACGTATAACGTTATAGGGTATTACGTTATAATGTATAACGTTATATGGTATTACGTTTTAACGTGTATCGGTATATGGTAGTACGTTATAGCGTATAACGTTCTATACTATTTCCATCTAACGTATAACGTTATATGGTATTACGTTATAACGTATAACGATATATACTATTACCGTATAACGTATAGCGATATGTAGCATACGTCATAACGTGTAACGCTATATGGTATTACGTTATAAAGTATAACGTTATATGGTATTACGTTATAACGTATAACGTTATATGGTAGTACGTTATAGCGTGTAACGGCATATGTAGTACGTTATAGCGTATAACGTTATATACTACCACCTTATAACGTTTAACTTTATATACTATTACTTTCTAACGTGTAACGTTATATGGTATTACGTTATATCGTATGACTTTATATGCTACAAACTTATAACGTATAGCGTTATGTAGCATTAAGTTATAACGTGTAAAGTTATATGAAACTACGTTATAACGTATAACGTTATATACTATTACCGTATAACGTATAACGTTATGTAGCATTACGTTATACCGTGTAACGCTATATGTTATTACTTTATAATGTATAACGTTATATGGTATTACGTTATAACGTATAACGTTATATGGTATTACGTTATAACGTATAGCATTATATGGTATTGCGTGTTAACGTGTAAAGGTATATGGTAGTACGTTATAGCGTATAACGTTATATACTACCACCTTATAACGTATAACTATATATACTATTACTTTATAACGTGTAAAGTTATATGGTAGTACGTTATAGCGCATAATGTTATATACTATTTCCACCTAACGTATAACGTTATATGGTATTACGTTATAACGTATAACGTTATATGGTATTACGTTAGAATGTGTAACGTTATATGGTAGTGCGATACAGCGTATAACGTTATATACTACCACCTTAT
This sequence comes from Bombus sonorus, assembly GCA_029958995.1. Lineage (NCBI taxonomy): Eukaryota > Metazoa > Arthropoda > Insecta > Hymenoptera > Apidae > Bombus > Bombus sonorus. The sequence goes on along the minus strand of JARWAU010000222.1, from coordinate 21,290 downwards.
AACGTATAACGTTATATAGTATTACGTTATAACGTGTAACGTTATATACTTCTACCTTATAACGTATAACGTCATATTGTATTCCTTCAAAACGTATAACGTTATGTAGCATTAAGTTATAACGTGTAACGTTATATTGTATTACGTTATAACGTAGAACGTTATATAGTATTACGTTATAACGTATAACGTCATATACTACTACCTTATAATGTATAACGTCATATTGTATTACTTTGAAGCGTATAAAGTTATGTAGCATTACGTTAGAACGTATAACGTGATATACTACTAGCTTATATCTTATAACGTTATATAGTATTTCGTTATGACGTATAACGTTATATAGTATTACGTTATAACGTATAACGTTATATACTATTTCTATGTAACGTATAACGTTATATCGTATTACGTTAGAACGTATAACGTTATATAGTATTACGTTATAACGTATATCGTTATATGGTATTACGTTATAACTTAGAACGTTATAGAATATTACCTTCTAACGTATCACGTTATATACTGCCACCTCATAACGTATAACGTTATATAGTATTACGTTATAACGTATAATGTTATGTAGCATTACGTTATAACGTATAACGTTATATGGTATTACGTTACAACGAATAACGCTACATGGTACTACGTTATAACGTATAACGTTATATGGTATTACGTTATAACGTATAACGTTATATGGTATTACGTTATACCGTCTAAAGGTATATGGTAGTACGTTATAGCGTATAACGTTATATACTACCACCTCATAACGTATAACGTTATGTAGCATTACGTTATAACGTTTACCGCTATATGGAATTACGTTATAACGTATAACGTTATAAGGTATTACGTTTTAACGTCTAAAGGTATATGGTAGTACGTTATAGCGTATAACGTTATATACTACCACCTTATAACGTATAACGTTATGTAGCATTACGTTATAACGTTTACCGCTATATGGTATTACGTTATAACGTATAACGTTATAAGGTATTACGTTTTAACGTCTAAAGGTATATGGTAGTACGTTATAGCGTATAACGTTATATACTACCACCTTATAACGTATAACGTTATGTGGTATTACGCTATAACGTATAACTTTATATGCTACAAACTTATAACGTATAACGTTATGTAGCATTACGTTATACCGTGTAACGCTATATGGTATTACTTTATAATGTATAACGTTATATGGTATTACGTTATAACGTATAACGTTATATGGTATTACGTTATAACGTATAGCATTATATGGTATTGCGTGTTAACGTGTAAAGGTATATGGTAGTACGTTGTAGCGTATAACGTTATATACTACCACCTTATAACGTATAACTTTATATACTATTACTTTATAACGTGTAAAGTTATATGGTAGTACGTTATAGCGCATAATGTTATATACTATTTCCACCTAACGTATAACGTTATATGGTATTACGTTATAACGTATAACGTTATATACTATTACCGTATAACGTATAGCGTTATGTAGCATACGTCATAACGTGTAACGCTATATGGTGTTACGTTATAAAGTATAACATGATATGGTATTACGTTATAACGTATAACGTTATATGGTCTTACGTTATAACGTATAACGTTATATGGTATTATGTTATGACGTATAACGTTATATGGTATTATGTTATAACGTGTAACGTTATATGGTATTACGTTATATCGTATAACGTGATATACCACTACCTTATAACGTATAACCTTATATAGTATTACGTTATAACGTACAACGTTATATACTACTACCTTATAACGTATAACGTCATATTGTATTACTTTAAAACGTATAACGTTATGTAGCATTACGTTATAACGTGTAACGTTATATTGTATTACGTTATAACGTATAACGTTATATAGTATTACGTTATAACGTATAACGTTATATTCTACAACCTTATAACGTATAACGTCATAATGTATTACTTTAAAGCGTATAAAGTTATGTAGCATTACATTACAACGTATAACGTGATATACAACTACCTTATATCGTATAACGTTATATAGTATTTCGTTATAACGTATAACGTTACATACTATTTCCACGTAACGTATAACGTCATATGGTATTAAGTTATAACGTATAACGTTATATGGTATTACGTAATAACGTGTAACGTTTTATACTATTACGTTATAACGTATAACGTTGTATAGTATTACGTTAGAACGTATAACGTTATATAGTATTACGGTATATCGTATAGCATTATATGGTATTACGCTATAACGTGTAACGTTATATGGTAGTACGTTATAGCGTATAACGTTATATGGTGCTACGTTATAACGTAGAACGTTATATGCTACTACGTTATAACGTATAACGTTATATACAAATACCTTAACGTATAACGTTATATAGTATTACGGTATATCGTATAGCATTATATGGTATTGCGTTTTAACGTGTAAAGGTATACGGTAGTACGTTATAGCGTATAACGTTATATACTACCACCTTATAACGTTTAACTTTATATACTGTTTCTTTATAACGTGTAACGTTATATGGTATTACGTTATAACGTATAACGTTATATGTTATTACGTTTTAACGTATAACGTTATATGTTATTACGTTTTAACGTGTATCGGGATATGGTAGTACGTTATAGCGTATAACGTTCTATACTATTTCCATCTAACGTATAACGTTATATGGTATTACGTTATAACGTATAACGATATATACTATTACCGTATAACGTATAGCGATATGTAGCATACGTCATAACGTGTAACGCTATATGGTATTACGTTATAAAGTATAACGTTATATGGTATTACGTTATAACGTATAACGTTATATGGTATTACGTTATAACGTATAACGTTATATGGTAGTACGTTATAACGTATAACGATATATACTATTACCGTATACCGTATAGCGTTATGTAGCATACGTCATAAAGTGTAACGCTATATGGTCTTACGTTATAAAGTATAACGTTATATGGTATCACATTATAACGTATAACGTTATATGGTATTACGTTATAACGTATAACGTAATATGGTATTACGTTATAACGTATAACGTTATATGGTATTACGTTATAACGTATAACGATATATACTATTACCGTATAACGTATAGCGATATGTAGCATACGTCATAACGTGTAACGCTATATGGTATTACGTTATAAAGTATAACGTTATATGGTATTACGTTATAACGTATAGCATTATATCATATAGCGTTTCAACGTGTAAAGGTATGTGGTAGTACGTTATAGCGTATAACGTTATATACTACCACCTTATAACGTTTAACTTTATATACTATTACTTTATAACGTGTATCGTTATATGGTATTACGTTATAACGTATAACGTTATAGGGTAGTACGTTATAACGTATAACGATATATACTATTACCGTATACCGTATAGCGTTATGTAGCATACGTCATAACGTGTAACGCTATATGGTATTACGTTATAAAGTATAACGATATATACTATTACCGTATAACGTATAGCGATATGTAGCATACGTCATAACGTGTAACGCTATATGGTATTACGTTATAAAGTATAACGTTATATGGTGTTACGTTATAATGTATAGCATTATATCGTATAGCGTTTCAACGTGTAAAGGTATGTGGTAGTACGTTATAGCGTATAACGTTATATACTACTTCCATCTAACGTATAACGTTATATGGTATTACGTTATAACGTATAACGATATATACTATTACCGTATAACGTATAGCGATATGTAGCATACGTCATAACGTGTAACGCTATATGGTATTACGTTATAAAGTATAACGTTATATGGTATTACGTTATAACGTATAGCATTATATCGTATAGCGTTTCAACGTGTAAAGGTATGTGGTAGTACGTTATAGCGTATAACGTTATATACTACCACCTTATAACGTTTAACTTTATATACTATTACTTTATAACGTGTATCGTTATATGGTATTACGTTATAACGTATAACGTTATAGGGTAGTACGTTATAACGTATAACGATATATACTATTACCGTATACCGTATAGCGTTATGTAGCATACGTCATAACGTGTAACGCTATATGGTATTACGTTATAAAGTATAACGTTATATGGTATTACGTTATAACGTATAACGTTATATGGTATTACGTTATAACGTATAACATTATATGGTAGTACGTTATAACGTATAACGATATATACTATTACCGTATACCGTATAGCGTTATGTAGCATACGTCATAACGTGTAACGCTATATGGTATTACGTTATAAAGTATAACGTTATATGGTATCACATTATAACGTATAACGTTATAAGGCATTACGTTTTAACGTGTAAAGGTATATGGTAGTACGTTATAGCGTATAACGTTATATACTACCACCTTATAACGTTTAACTTTATATACTATTACCATAAAACGTGTAACCTTATATGGTATTACGTTATAACGTATAACGTAATATGGTATTACGTTATAACGTATAACGTTATATGGTATTACGTTATAACGTATAACGATATATACTATTACCGTATAACGTATAGCGATATGTAGCATACGTCATAACGTGTAACGCTATATGGTATTACGTTATAAAGTATAACGTTATATGGTATTACGTTATAATGTATAGCATTATATCGTATAGCGTTTCAACGTGTAAAGGTATGTGGTAGTACGTTATAGCGTATAACGTTATATACTACCACCTTATAACGTTTAACTTTATATACTATTACTTTATAACGTGTATCGTTATATGGTATTACGTTATAACGTATAACGCTATAGGGTATTACGTTATAACGTATAACGTTATATGGTAATACGTTTTAACGTGTAACGGTCTATGGTAGTATGTTATAGCGTATAACGTTCTATACTATTTCCATCTAACGTATAACGTTATATGGTATTACGTTATAACGTATAACGATATATACTATTACCGTATAACGTATAGCGATATGTAGCATACGTCATAACGTGTAACGCTATATGGTATTACGTTATAAAGTATAACGTTATATGGTATTACGTTATAACGTATAACGTTATATGGTATTACGTTATAACGTATAACGTTATATGGTAGTACGTTATAGCGTGTAACGGCATATGTAGTACGTTGTAGCGTATAACGTTATATACTACCACCTGATAACGTTTAACTTTATATACTATTACTTTCTAACGTGTAACGTTATATGGTATTACGTTATAACGTATAACTTTATATGCTACAAACTTATAACGTATAGCGTTATGTAGCATTAAGTGATAACGTGTAAAGTTATATGAAACTACGTTATAACGTATATCGTTATATACTATTACCGTATAACGTATAACGTTATGTAGCATACGTCATAACGTGTAACGCTATATGGTGTTACGTTAGAAAGTATAACATGATATGGTATTGCGTTATAACGTATAACGTTATATGGTCTTACGTTATAACGTATAACGTTATATGGTAGTACGTTATGACTTATAACGTTATATAGTATTACATTATAACTTATAACGTCATATAGTATTACATTATAACGTATAACGTTATATGCCACCACCTTATTACGTATAATGTTCCATACTACCACCTGATAACGTGTAACGTTACATAGTATTACGTTATGACGTATAACGTTATATGGTATTATGTTATAACGTGTAACGTTATATGGTATTACGTTATATCGTATAACGTGATATACCACTACCTTATAACGTATAACCTTATATAGTATTACGTTATAACGTACAACGTTATATACTACTACCTTATAACGTATAACGTCATATTGTATTACTTTAAAACGTATAACGTTATATGGTAGTACGTTATAACGTATAACGATATATACTATTACCGTATACCGTATAGCGTTATGTAGCATACGTCATAATGTGTAACGCTATATGGTCTTACGTTATAAAGTATAACGTTATATGGTATCACATTATAACGTATAACGTTATATGGTATTACGTTATAACGTATAACGTAATATGGTATTACGTTATAACGTATAACGTTATATGGTATTACGTTATAACGTATAACGATATATACTATTACCGTATAACGTATAGCGATATGTAGCATACGTCATAACGTGTAACGCTATATGGTATTACGTTATAAAGTATAACGTTATATGGTATTACGTTATAACGTATAGCATTATATCGTATAGCGTTTCAACGTGTAAAGGTATGTGGTAGTACGTTATAGCGTATAACGTTATATACTACCACCTTATAACGTTTAACTTTATATACTATTACTTTATAACGTGTATCGTTATATGGTATTACGTTATAACGTATAACGTTATAGGGTAGTACGTTATAACGTATAACGATATATACTATTACCGTATACCGTATAGCGTTATGTAGCATACGTCATAACGTGTAACGCTATATGGTATTACGTTATAAAGTATAACGTTATATGGTATTACGTTATAACGTATAACGTTATATGGTATTACGTTATAACGTATAACATTATATGGTAGTACGTTATAACGTATAACGATATATACTATTACCGTATACCGTATAGCGTTATGTAGCATACGTCATAACGTGTAACGCTATATGGTATTACGTTATAAAGTATAACGTCATATGGTATCACATTATAACGTATAACGTTATAAGGCATTACGTTTTAACGTGTAAAGGTATATGGTAGTACGTTATAGCGTATAACGTTATATACTACCACCTTATAACGTTTAACTTTATATACTATTACCATAAAACGTGTAACCTTATATGGTATTACGTTATAACGTATAACGTAATATGGTATTACGTTATAACGTATAACGTTATATGGTATTACGTTATAACGTATAACGATATATACTATTACCGTATAACGTATAGCGATATGTAGCATACGTCATAACGTGTAACGCTATATGGTATTACGTTATAAAGTATAACGTTATATGGTATTACGTTATAATGTACAGCATTATATCGTATAGCGTTTCAACGTGTAAAGGTATGTGGTAGTACGTTATAGCGTATAACGTTATATACTACCACCTTATAACGTTTAACTTTATATACTATTACTTTATAACGTGTATCGTTATATGGTATTACGTTATAACGTATAACGCTATAGGGTATTACGTTATAACGTATAACGTTATATGGTAATACGTTTTAACGTGTAACGGTCTATGGTAGTATGTTATAGCGTATAACGTTCTATACTATTTCCATCTAACGTATAACGTTATATGGTATTACGTTATAACGTATAACGATATATACTATTACCGTATAACGTATAGCGATATGTAGCATACGTCATAACGTGTAACGCTATATGGTATTACGTTATAAAGTATAACGTTATATGGTATTACGTTATAACGTATAACGTTATATGGTATTACGTTATAACGTATAACGTTATATGGTAGTACGTTATAGCGTGTAACGGCATATGTAGTACGTTGTAGCGTATAACGTTATATACTACCACCTGATAACGTTTAACTTTATATACTATTACTTTCTAACGTGTAACGGTATATGGTATTACGTTATAACGTATAACTTTATATGCTACAAACTTATAACGTATAGCGTTATGTAGCATTAAGTGATAACGTGTAAAGTTATATGAAACTACGTTATAACGTATATCGTTATATACTATTACCGTATAACGTATAACGTTATGTAGCATACGTCATAACGTGTAACGCTATATGGTGTTACGTTAGAAAGTATAACATGATATGGTATTGCGTTATAACGTATAACGTTATATGGTCTTACGTTATAACGTATAACGTTATATGGTAGTACGTTATGACTTATAACGTTATATAGTATTACATTATAACTTATAACGTCATATAGTATTACATTATAACGTATAACGTTATATGCCACCACCTTATTACGTATAATGTTCCATACTACCACCTAATAACGTGTAACGTTACATAGTATTACGTTATGACGTATAACGTTATATGGTATTATGTTATAACGTGTAACGTTATATGGTATTACGTTATATCGTATAACGTGATATACCACTACCTTATAACGTATAACCTTATATAGTATTACGTTATAACGTACAACGTTATATACTACTACCTTATAACGTATAACGTCATATTGTATTACTTTAAAACGTATAACGTTATGTAGCATTACGTTATAACGTGTAACGTTATATTGTATTACGTTATAACGTATAACGTTATATAGTATTACGTTATAACGTATAACGTTATATTCTACAACCTTATAACGTATAACGTCATAATGTATTACTTTAAAGCGTATAAAGTTATGTAGCATTACGTTACAACGTATAACGTGATATACAACTACCTTATATCGTATAACGTTATATAGTATTTCGTTATAACGTATAACGTTACATACTATTTCCATGTAACGTATAACGTCATATGGTATTAAGTTATAACGTATAACGTTATATGGTATTACGTAATAACGTGTAACGTTTTATACTATTACGTTATAACGTATAACGTTGTATAGTATTACGTTAGAACGTATAACGTTATATAGTATTACGGTATATCGTATAGCATTATATGGTATTACGCTATAACGTGTAACGTTATATGGTAGTACGTTATAGCGTATAACGTTATATGGTGCTACGTTATAACGTAGAACGTTATATGCTACTACGTTATAACGTATAACGTTATATACAAATACCTTATAACGTATAACGTTTTATACTATTACGTTATAACGTATCACGTTGTATAGTACTACGTTAGAACGTATAACGTTATATAGTATTACGGTATATCGTATAGCATTATATGGTATTGCGTTTTAACGTGTAAAGGTATACGGTAGTACGTTATAGCGTATAACGTTATATACTACCACCTTATAACGTTTAACTTTATATACTGTTTCTTTATAACGTGTAACGTTATATGGTATTACGTTATAACGTATAACGTTATATGTTATTACGTTTTAACGTATAACGTTATATGTTATTACGTTTTAACGTGTATCGGGATATGGTAGTACGTTATAGCGTATAACGTTCTATACTATTTCCATCTAACGTATAACGTTATATGGTATTACGTTATAACGTATAACGATATATACTATTACCGTATAACGTATAGCGATATGTAGCATACGTCATAACGTGTAACGCTATATGGTATTACGTTATAAAGTATAACGTTATATGGTATTACGTTATAACGTATAACGTTATATGGTATTACGTTATAACGTATAACGTTATATGGTAGTACGTTATAACGTATAACGATATATACTATTACCGTATACCGTATAGCGTTATGTAGCATACGTCATAAAGTGTAACGCTATATGGTCTTACGTTATAAAGTATAACGTTATATGGTATCACATTATAACGTATAACGTTATATGGTATTACGTTATAACGTATAACGTAATATGGTATTACGTTATAACGTATAACGTTATATGGTATTACGTTATAACGTATAACGATATATACTATTACCGTATAACGTATAGCGATATGTAGCATACGTCATAACGTGTAACGCTATATGGTATTACGTTATAAAGTATAACGTTATATGGTATTACGTTATAACGTATAGCATTATATTATATAGCGTTTCAACGTGTAAAGGTATGTGGTAGTACGTTATAGCGTATAACGTTATATACTACCACCTTATAACGTTTAACTTTATATACTATTACTTTATAACGTGTATCGTTATATGGTATTACGTTATAACGTATAACGTTATAGGGTAGTACGTTATAACGTATAACGATATATACTATTACCGTATACCGTATAGCGTTATGTAGCATACGTCATAACGTGTAACGCTATATGGTATTACGTTATAAAGTATAACGATATATACTATTACCGTATAACGTATAGCGATATGTAGCATACGTCATAACGTGTAACGCTATATGGTATTACGTTATAAAGTATAACGTTATATGGTGTTACGTTATAATGTATAGCATTATATCGTATAGCGTTTCAACGTGTAAAGGTATGTGGTAGTACGTTATAGCGTATAACGTTATATACTACTTCCATCTAACGTATAACGTTATATGGTATTACGTTATAACGTATAACGATATATACTATTACCGTATAACGTATAGCGATATGTAGCATACGTCATAACGTGTAACGCTATATGGTATTACGTTATAAAGTATAACGTTATATGGTATTACGTTATAATGTATAGCATTATATCGTATAGCGTTTCAACGTGTAAAGGTATGTGGTAGTACGTTATAACGTATAACGTTATATTCTACAACCTTATAACGTATAACGTCATATTGTATTACTTTAAAGCGTATAAAGTTATGTAGCATTACGTTACAACGTATAACGTGATATACAACTACCTTATATCGTATAACGTTATATGGTATTACGTAATAACGTGTAACGTTTTATACTATTACGTTATAACGTATAACGTTGTATAGTATTACGTTAGAACGTATAACGTTATATAGTATTACGGTATATCGTATAGCATTATATGGTATTACGCTATAACGTGTAACGTTATATGGTAGTACGTTATAACGTATAACGATATATACTATTACCGTATACCGTATAGCGTTATGTAGCATACGTCATAAAGTGTAACGCTATATGGTCTTACGTTATAAAGTATAACGTTATATGGTATCACATTATAACGTATAACGTTATATGGTATTACGTTATAACGTATAACGTAATATGGTATTACGTTATAACGTATAACGTTATATGGTATTACGTTATAACGTATAACGATATATACTATTACCGTATAACGTATAGCGATATGTAGCATACGTCATAACGTGTAACGCTATATGGTATTACGTTATAAAGTATAACGTTATATGGTATTACGTTATAACGTATAGCATTATATCGTATAGCGTTTCAACGTGTAAAGGTATGTGGTAGTACGTTATAGCGTATAACGTTATATACTACCACCTTATAACGTTTAACTTTATATACTATTACTTTATAACGTGTATCGTTATATGGTATTACGTTATAACGTATAACGTTATAGGGTAGTACGTTATAACGTATAACGATACATACTATTACCGTATACCGTATAGCGTTATGTAGCATACGTCATAACGTGTAACGCTATATGTTATTACTTTATAATGTATAACGTTATATGGTATTACGTTATAACGTATAACGTTATATGGTATTACGTTATAACGTATAGCATTATATGGTATTGCGTGTTAACGTGTAAAGGTATATGGTAGTACGTTATAGCGTATAACGTTATATACTACCACCTTATAACGTATAACTTTATATACTATTACTTTATAACGTGTAAAGTTATATGGTAGTACGTTATAGCGCATAATGTTATATACTATTTCCACCTAACGTATAACGTTATATGGTATTACGTTATAACGTATAACGTTATATGGTATTACGTTAGAATGTGTAACGTTATATGGTAGTGCGATACAGCGTATAACGTTATATACTACCACCTTATAACGTATAACGTTATATAGTATTACGTTATAACGTGTAACGTTATATACTTCTACCTTATAACGTATAACGTCATATTGTATTCCTTCAAAACGTATAACGTTATGTAGCATTAAGTTATAACGTGTAACGTTATATTGTATTACGTTATAACGTAGAACGTTATATAGTATTACGTTATAACGTATAACGTCATATACTACTACCTTATAATGTATAACGTCATATTGTATTACTTTGAAGCGTATAAAGTTATGTAGCATTACGTTAGAACGTATAACGTGATATACTACTAGCTTATATCTTATAACGTTATATAGTATTTCGTTAAGACGTATAACGTTATATAGTATTACGTTATAACGTATAACGTTATATACTATTTCTATGTAACGTATAACGTTATATCGTATTACGTTAGAACGTATAACGTTATATAGTATTACGTTATAACGTATATCGTTATATGGTATTACGTTATAACTTAGAACGTTATAGAATATTACCTTCTAACGTATCACGTTATATACTGCCACCTCATAACGTATAACGTTATATAGTATTACGTTATAACGTATAATGTTATGTAGCATTACGTTATAACGTATAACGTTATATGGTATTACGTTACAACGAATAACGCTACATGGTACTACGTTATAACGTATAACGTTATATGGTATTACGTTATAACGTATAACGTTATATGGTATTACGTTATACCGTCTAAAGGTATATGGTAGTACGTTATAGCGTATAACGTTATATACTACCACCTTATAACGTATAACGTTAAGTAGCATTACGTTATAACGTTTACCGCTATATGGAATTACGTTATAACGTATAACGTTATAAGGTATTACGTTTTAACGTCTAAAGGTATATGGTAGTACGTTATAGCGTATAACGTTATATACTACCACCTTATAACGTATAACGTTATGTAGCATTACGTTATAACGTTTACCGCTATATGGTATTACGTTATAACGTATAACGTTATAAGGTATTACGTTTTAACGTCTAAAGGTATATGGTAGTACGTTATAGCGTATAACGTTATATACTACCACCTTATAACGTATAACGTTATGTGGTATTACGCTATAACGTATAACTTTATATGCTACAAACTTATAACGTATAACGTTATGTAGCATTACGTTATACCGTGTAACGCTATATGGTATTACTTTATAATGTATAACGTTATATGGTATTACGTTATAACGTATAACGTTATATGGTATTACGTTATAACGTATAGCATTATATGGTATTGCGTGTTAACGTGTAAAGGTATATGGTAGTACGTTGTAGCGTATAACGTTATATACTACCACCTTATAACGTATAACTTTATATACTATTACTTTATAACGTGTAAAGTTATATGGTAGTACGTTATAGCGCATAATGTTATATACTATTTCCACCTAACGTATAACGTTATATGGTATTACGTTATAACGTATAACGTTATATACTATTACCGTATAACGTATAGCGTTATGTAGCGTACGTCATAACGTGTAACGCTATATGGTGTTACGTTATAAAGTATAACATGATATGGTATTACGTTATAACGTATAACGTTATATGGTCTTACGTTATAACGTATAACGTTATATGGTAGTACGTTATGACTTATAACGTTATGTAGTATTACATTATAACTTATAACGTCATATAGTATTACATTATAACGTATAACGTTATATGCCACCACCTTATAACGTATAATGTTGCATACTACCACCTAATAACGTGTAACGTTATATAGTATTACGTTATGACGTATAACGTTATATGGTATTACGTTATGACGTATAACGTTATATGGTATTATGTTATAACGTGTAACGTTATATGGTATTACGTTATATCGTATAACGTGATATACCACTACCTTATAACGTATAACCTTATATAGTATTACGTTATAAGGTACAACGTTATATACTACTACCTTATAACGTATAACGTCATATTGTATTACTTTAAAACGTATAACGTTATGTAGCATTACGTTATAACGTGTAACGTTATATTGTATTACGTTATAACGTATAACGTTATATAGTATTACGTTATAACGTATAACGTTATATTCTACAACCTTATAACGTATAACGTCATATTGTATTACTTTAAAGCGTATAAAGTTATGTAGCATTACGTTACAACGTATAACGTGATATACAACTACCTTATATCGTATAACGTTATATAGTATTTCGTTATAACGTATAACGTTACATACTATTTCCATGTAACGTATAACGTCATATGGTATTAAGTTATAACGTATAACGTTATATGGTATTACGTAATAACGTGTAACGTTTTATACTATTACGTTATAACGTATAACGTTGTATAGTATTACGTTAGAACGTATAACGTTATATAGTATTACGGTATATCGTATAGCATTATATGGTATTACGCTATAACGTGTAACGTTATATGGTAGTACGTTATAGCGTATAACGTTATATGGTGCTACGTTATAACGTAGAACGTTATATGCTACTACGTTATAACGTATAACGTTATATACAAATACCTTATAACGTATAACGTTTTATACTATTACGTTATAACGTATCACGTTGTATAGTATTACGTTAGAACGTATAACGTTATATAGTATTACGGTATATCGTATAGCATTATATGGTATTGCGTTTTAACGTGTAAAGGTATACGGTAGTACGTTATAGCGTATAACGTTATATACTACCACCTTATAACGTTTAACTTTATATACTGTTACTTTATAACGTGTAACGTTATATGGTATTACGTTATAACGTATAACGTTATAGGGTATTACGTTATAACGTATAACGTTATATGTTATTACGTTTTAACGTGTATCGGGATATGGTAGTACGTTATAGCGTATAACGTTCTATACTATTTCCATCTAACGTATAACGTTATATGGTATTACGTTATAACGTATAACGATATATACTATTACCGTATAACGTATAGCGATATGTAGCATACGTCATAACGTGTAACGCTATATGGTATTACGTTATAAAGTATAACGTTATATGGTATTACGTTATAACGTATAACGTTATATGGTATTACGTTATAACGTATAACGTTATATGGTAGTACGTTATAACGTATAACGATATATACTATTACCGTATACCGTATAGCGTTATGTAGCATACGTCATAAAGTGTAACCCTATATGGTCTTACGTTATAAAGTATAACGTTATATGGTATCACATTATAACGTATAACGTTATATGGTATTACGTTATAACGTATAACGTAATATGGTATTACGTTATAACGTATAACGTTATATGGTATTACGTTATAACGTATAACGATATATACTATTACCGTATAACGTATAGCGATATGTAGCATACGTCATAACGTGTAACGCTATATGGTATTACGTTATAAAGTATAACGTTATATGGTATTACGTTATAACGTATAGCATTATATCGTATAGCGTTTCAACGTGTAAAGGTATGTGGTAGTACGTTATAGCGTATAACGTTATATACTACCACCTTATAACGTTTAACTTTATATACTATTACTTTATAACGTGTATCGTTATATGGTATTACGTTATAACGTATAACGTTATAGGGTAGTACGTTATAACGTATAACGATACATACTATTACCGTATACCGTATAGCGTTATGTAGCATACGTCATAACGTGTAACGCTATATGGTATTACGTTATAAAGTATAACGTTATATGGTATTACGTTATAACGTATAACGTTATATGGTATTACGTTATAACGTATAACATTATATGGTAGTACGTTATAACGTATAACGATATATACTATTACCGTATACCGTATAGCGTTATGTAGCATACGTCATAACGTGTAACGCTATATGGTATTACGTTATAAAGTATAACGTTATATGGTATCACATTATAACGTATAACGTTATAAGGCATTACGTTTTAACATGTAAAGGTATATGGTAGTACGTTATAGCGTATAACGATATATACTACCACCTTATAACGTTTAACTTTATATACTATTACTTTATAACGTGTATCGTTATATGGTATTACGTTATAACGTATAACGTTATATGGTATTACGTTATAACGTATAACGATATATACTATTACCGTATAACGTATAGCGATATGTAGCATACGTCATAACGTGTAACGCTATATGGTATTACGTTATAAAGTATAACGTTATATGGTATTACGTTATAATGTATAGCATTATATCGTATAGCGTTTCAACGTGTAAAGGTATGTGGTAGTACGTTATAGCGTATAACGTTATATACTACCACCTTATAACGTTTAACTTTATATACTATTACTTTATAACGTGTATCGTTATATGGTATTACGTTATAACGTATAACGTCATAGGGTATTACGTTATAACATATAACGTTATATGGTAATACGTTTTAACGTGTAACGGTATATGGTAGTATGTTATAGCGTATAACGTTCTATACTACTTCCATCTAACGTATAACGTTATATGGTATTACGTTATAACGTATAACGATATATACTATTAACGTATAACGTATAGCGATATGTAGCATACGTCATAACGTGTAACGCTATATGGTATTACGTTATAAAGTATAACGTTATATGGTATTACGTTATATCGTATTACGTTATATGGTATTACGTTATAACGTATAACGTTATAAGGTATTACGTTTTAACGTGTAAAGGTATATGGTAGTACGTTATAGCGTATAACGATATATACTACCACCTTATAACGTTTAACTTTATATACTATTACTTTATAACGTGTAACGTTATATGGTATTACGTTATAATGTATAACGTTATATGGTATTACGTTATAACGTATAACATTTTATGGTATTACGTTATAACGTATAACGTTATATGGTATTACGTATTAACGTGTAACGGTATATGGTAGTACGTTATAGCGTATAACGTTCTATACTATTTCCATCTAACGTATAACTTTATATGGTATTACGTTATAACGTATAACGATATATACTATTACCGTATAACGTAAAGCTTTATGTAGCATACGTCATAACGTGTAACGCTATATGGTATTACGTTATAAAGTATAACGTTGTATGGTATTACGTTATAACGTATAACGTTATATGGTATTACGTTATAACGTATAACGTTATATGGTATTACATTTTAACGTATAACGGTATATGGTATTACGTTATAACGTACAACGTTATATGGTATTACGTTATAACGTATAACGTTATATGGTATTACGTTATAACGTATAACGTTATATGGTATTACGTTATAACGTATAACGATATATACTATTACCGTATACCGTATAGCGTTACGTAGCATACGTCATAACGTGTCACGCTATATGGTATTACGTTATAAAGTATTACTTATAACGTATAACTGTATATACTATTCCTTTATAACGTGTAACGTTATATGGTATTACGTTATAACGTATAACGTTATATGGTATTACGTTATAACGTGTAAAGTTATATGGTACTACGATATAACGTATAACGCTATTTACTATTACCGTATAACGTATTACGTTATGTAGCATTACGTCATAACGTGTAACGCTATATGGTATTACTTTATAACGTATAATGTTATATGGTATTACGTTATAACGTAAAACGTTATATGGTATTACGTTATAACGTATAGCATTATATGGTATTGCGTTTTAACGTGTAAAGGTATGTGGTAGTACGTTATAGCGTATAACGTTATATACTACCACCTTATAACGTTTAACTTTATACAGTATTACTTTATAACGTGTAACGTTATATGGTATTACGTTATAACGTATAACGTTATAGGGTATTACGTTATAACGTATAACGTTATATGGTATTACGTTTTAACGTGTATCGGTATATGGTAGTACGTTATAGCGTATAACGTTCTATACTATTTCCATCTAACGTATAACGTTATATGGTATTACGTTATAACGTATAACGATATATACTATTACCGTATAACGTATAGCGATATGTAGCATAAGTCATAACGTGTAACGCTATATGGTATTACGTTATAAAGTATAACGTTATATGGTATTACGTTATAACGTATAACGTTATATGGTATTACGTTATAACGTATAACGTTATATGGTAGTACGTTATAGCGTGTAACGGCATATGTAGTACGTTATAGCGTATAACGTTATATACTACCACCTGATAACGTTTAACTTTATATACTATTACTTTCTAACGTGTAACGTTATATGGTATTACGTTATAACGTATAACTTTATATGCTACAAACGTATAACGTATAGCGTTATGTAGCATTAAGTTATAACGTGTAACGTTATATGAAACTGCGTTATAACGTATAACGTTATATACTATTACCGTATAACGTATAACGTTATGTAGCATTACGTTATACCGTGTAACGCTATATGGTGTTACGTTATAAAGTATAACGTTATATGGTATTACGTTATAACGTATAACGTTATATGGTATTACCTTATAACGTATAACGTTATATGGTAGTACGTTATAACGTATAACGATATATACCATTACCGTATACCGTATAGCGTTATGTAGCATACGTCATAACGTGTAACGCTATATGGTATTACGTTATAAAGTATAACGTTATATGGTATCACAATATAACGTATAACGTTATATGCTATTACGTTATAACGTATAACGTTATAAGGCATTACGTTTTAACGTGTAAAGGTATATGGTAGTACGTTACAGCGTATAACGTTATATACTACCACCTTATAACGTTTAACTTTATATACTATTACTTTAAAACGTGTAACCTTATATGGTATTACGTTATAACGTATAACGTTATATGGTATTACGTTATAACGTATAACGTAATATGGTATTACGTTATAACGTATAACGTAATATGGTATTACGTTATAACGTATAACGTTATATGGTATTACGTTATAGCGTATAACGATATATACTATTACCGTATAACGTATAGCGATATGTAGCATACGTCATAACGTGTAACGCTATATGGTATTACGTTATAAAGTATAACGTTATATGGTATTACGTTATAACGTATAGCATTATATCGTATAGCGTTTCAACGTGTAAAGGTATGTGGTAGTACGTTATAGCGTATAACGTTATATACTACCACCTTATAACGTTTAACTTTATATACTATTACTTTATAACGTGTATCGTTATATGGTATTACGTTATAACGTATAACGTTATAGGGTATTACGTTATAACGTATAACGTTATAGGGTATTACGTTATAACGTATAACGTTATATGGTAATACGTTTTAACGTGTAACGGTATATGGTAGTATGTTATAGCGTATAACGTTCTATACTATTTCCATCTAACGTATAACGTTATATGGTATTACGTTATAACGTATAACGGTATATACTATTACCGTATAACGTATAGCGATATGTAGCATACGTCATAAAGTGTAACGCTATATGGTATTACGTTATAAAGTATAAGGTTATATGGTATTACGTTATAACGTATAACGTTATATGGTATTACGGTATAACGTATAACGCTATAAGGTATTACGTTTTAACGTGTAAAGTTATATGGTAGTACGTTATAGCGTATAGCGTTATATACTACAACCTTATAACGTTTAACTTTATATACTATTACTTTATAACGTGTAACGCTTTATGGTATTACGTTATAACGTATAACGTTATATGGTATTACGTTATAACGTATAACGTTATATGGTATTACGTTATAACGTATAACGTTATATGGTATTACGTATTAACGTGTAACGGTATATGGTAGTACGTTATAGCGTATAACGTTCTATACTATTTCCATCTAACGTATAACATTATATGGTATTACGTTATAACGTATAACGTTATAAGGTATTACGTTTTAACGTGTAAAGGTATATGGTAGTACGTTATAGCGTATAACGATATATACTACCACCTTATAACGTTTAACTTTATATACTATTACTTTATAACGTGTAACGTTATATGGTATTACGTTATAATGTATAACGTTATATGGTATTACGTTATAACGTATAACATTTTATGGTATTACGTTATAACGTATAACGTTATATGGTATTACGTATTAACGTGTAACGGTATATGGTAGTACGTCATAGCGTATAACGTTCTATACTATTTCCATCTAACGTATAACTTTATATGGTATTACGTTATAACGTATAACGATATATACTATTACCGTATAACGTATAGCTTTATGTAGCATACGTCATAACGTGTAACGCTATATGGTATTACTTTATAATGTATAACGTTATATGGTATTCCGTTACAACGTATAACGTCATATGATATTACGTTACAACGTATAGCATTATATGGTATTGCGTGTTAACGTGTAAAGGTATATGGTGGTACGTTATAGCGTATAACGTTATATGGTATTACGTTATAACGTATAACGTTATATGGTATTGCGTTATAACGTGTAAAGTTATATGGTACTATGTTATAACGTATAACGTTATTTACTATTACCGTATAACGTATTACGTTATGTAGCATTACGTCATAACGTGTAACGCTATATGGTATTACTTTATAACGTATAATGTTATATGGTATTACGTTATAACGTAAAACGTTATATGGTATTACGTTATAACGTATAGCATTATATGGTATTGCGTTTTAACGTGTAAAGGTATGTGGTAGTACGTTATAGCGTATAACGTTATATACTACCACCTTATAACGTTTAACTTTATACAGTATTACTTTATAACGTGTAACGTTATATGGTATTACGTTATAACGTATAACGTGATATACCACTACCTTATAACGTATAACTTTATATAGTATTACGTTATAACGTACAACGTTATATACTACTACCTTATAAAGTATAACGTCATATTGTATTACTATAAAACGTATAACGTTATGTAGCATTACGTTATAACGTGTAACGTTATAATGTATTACGTTATAACGTATAACGTTATATAGTATTACGTTATAACGTATAACGTTATATGCTACTACCTTATAACGTATAACGTCATATAGTATTACTTTATAACGTATAACGATATATTCTACAACCTTATAACGTATAACGTTATATTGTATTACTTTAAAGCGTATAAAGTTATGTAGCATTACGTTACAACGTATAACGTGATATACAACTACCTTGTATCGTATAACGTTATATAGTATTTCGTTATAACGTATAACGTTACATACTATTTCCATGTAACGTATAACGTCATATGGTATTACGTTATAACGTATAACGTTATAGAGTATTACGTTATAACGTATAACGTTATATGGTATTACGTTTTAACGTGTAACGGTATATGGTAGTACGTTATGGCGTATAACGTTCTATACTGTTTCCATCTAACGTATAATGTTATATGGTATTACGTTATAACGTATAACGATATATACTATTACCGTATAACGTATAGTGTTATGTAGCATACGTCATAACGTGTAACGCTATATGGTATTACGTTATAAAGTATAACGTTATATGGTATTACGTTATAACGTATAACGTTATATGGTATTACGTTATAACGTATAGCATTATATGGTATTGC
>JARWAU010000221.1:0-43562 GCA_029958995.1 Bombus sonorus | reverse complement strand
CAGTGATATCATTTTACTTCTTGATAAAATGGCTCCCGCCGGACCGACATGACGGCAAAGATCAAACTTTGTCAATCTCCCGACCGGCACGTGGGGACATAGAGGTATTGTCGGCCAAACAGTTTTTCCGCGTTATTTCGATAACAAGAGTTACGAATTATGGATGTTTTTATAGAAATCGTAATGGTTCGATGAATTGTAACCGAATGCAGCGATATCATTTTACTTTTTGATAAAATGGCTTCCGCCGGACCGACATGACGGCAAAGATCAAACTTTGTCAATTTCCCGACCGGCACGAGGGGACATAGGAGAATTGTCGGCCAAACAATTTTTCCGCGTTATTTCGATAACAAGAGTTACGAATTATGGATATTTTTATAGAAATCGTAATGGTTCGACGAATTGTAATCGAATGCAGGAATATCATTTTACTTTTTGGTAAAATGGCTCCCGCCGGACCGACCTGACCGCAAAGCAGAAACTTTGTCAATCTCCCGACCGGCACGTGGGGACATAGAGGTATTGTCGGCCAAACAGTTTTTCCGCGTTGTTTCGACAAAAAGAGTTACGAATTATGGATGTTTTTATAGAAATCGTAATGGTTCGATGAATTGTAACCGAATGCAGCGATATCATTTTACTTTTTGATAAAATGGCTCCCGCCGGACCGACATGACCGCAAAGCAGAAACTTTGTCAATCTCCCGACCGGCACGTGGGGACATAGAGGTATTGTCGGCCAAACAGTTTTTCCGCGTTGTTTCGACAAAAAGAGTTACGAATTATGGATGTTTTTATAGAAATCGTAATGGTTCGATGAATTGTAACCGAATGCAGCGATATCATTTTACTTTTTGATAAAATGGCTCCCGCCGGACCGACATGACGGCAAAGATCAAACTTTGTCAATTTCCCGACCGGCACGAGGGGACATAGGAGAATTGTCGGCCAAACAATTTTTCCGCGTTATTTCGATAACAAGAGTTACGAATGATGGATATTTTTATAGAAATCGTAATGGTTCGACGAATTGTAATCGAATGCAGGAATATCATTTTACTTTTTGGTAAAATGGCTCCCGCCGGACCGACATGACCGCAAAGCAGAAACTTTGTCAATCTCCCGACCGGCACGTAGGGACATAGAGGTATTGTCGGCCAAACGGTTTTTCCGCGTTGTTTCGACAAAAAGAGTTACGAATTATGGATGTTTTTATAGAAATCGTAATGGTTCGATGAATTGTAACCGAATGCAGCGATATCATTTTACTTTTTGATAAAATGGCTCCCGCCGGACCGACATGACGGCAAAGATCAAACTTTGTCAATTTCCCGACCGGCACGAGGGGACATAGGAGAATTGTCGGCCAAACAATTTTTCCGCGTTATTTCGATAACAAGAGTTACGAATTATGGATATTTTTATAGAAATCGTAATGGTTCGACGAATTGCAATCGAATGCAGGAATATCATTTTACTTTTTGGTAAAATGGCTCCCGCCGGACCGACCTGACCGCAAAGCAGAAACTTTGTCAATCTCCCGACCGGCACGTGGGGACATAGAGGTATTGTCGGCCAAACAGTTTTTCCGCGTTGTTTCGACAAAAAGAGTTACGAATTATGGATGTTTTTATAGAAATCGTAATGGTTCGATGAATTGTAACCGAATGCAGCGATATCATTTTACTTTTTGATAAAATGGCTCCCGCCGGACCGACATGACGGCGAAGATCAAACTTTGTCAATCTCCCGACCGGCACGAGGGGACATAGAGGTATTGTCGGCCAAACAGTTTTTCCGCGTTATTTCGACAAAAAGAGTTACGAATTATGGATGTTTTTATAGAAATCGTAATGGTTCGATGAATTGTAACCGAATGCAGCGATATCATTTTACTTTTTGGTAAAATGGCTCCCGCCGGACCGACATGACCGCAAAGCAGACACTTTGTCAATCTCCCGACCGGCACGTGGGGATATAGAGGTATTGTCGGCCAAACAGCTTTTCCGCGTTGTTTCGACAAAAAGAGTTACGAATTATGGATGTTTTTATAGAAATCGTAATCGTTCGATGAATTTTATCCGAATGCAGTGATATCATTTTACTTTTTGATAAAATGGCTCCCGCCGGACCGACATGACGGCAAAGATCAAGCTTTGTCAATCTCCCGACCGGCACGTGGGGACATAGAGGTATTGTCGGCCAAACAGTTTTTCCGCGTTATTTCGACAAAAAGAGTTACGAATTATGGATGTTTTTATAGAAATCGTAATGGTTCGATGAATTGTAACCGAATGCAGCGATATCATTTTACTTTTTGATAAAATGGCTCCCGCCGGACCGACATGACGGCAAAGATCAAACTTTGTCAATTTCCCGACCGGCACGAGGGGACATAGGAGAATTGTCGGCCAAACAATTTTTCCGCGTTATTTCGATAACAAGAGTTACGAATTATGGATATTTTTATAGAAATCGTAATGGTTCGACGAATTGTAACCGAATGCAGCGATATCATTTTACTTTTTGATAAAATGGCTCCCGCCGGACCGACATGACGGCGAAGATCAAACTTTGTCAATCTCCCGACCGGCACGTGGGGACATAGAGGTATTGTCGGCCAAACAGTTTTTGCGCGTTATTTCGACAAAAAGAGTTACGAATTATGGATGTTTTTATAGAAATCGTAATGGTTCGATGAATTGTAACCGAATGCAGCGATATCATTTTACTTTTTGATAAAATGGCTCCCGCCGGACCGACATGACGGCAAAGATCAAACTTTGTCAATTTCCCGACCGGCACGAGGGGACATAGGAGAATTGTCGGCCAAACAATTTTTCCGCGTTATTTCGATAACAAGAGTTACGAATTATGGATATTTTTATAGAAATCGTAATGGTTCGACGAATTGTAATCGAATGCAGGAATATCATTTTACTTTTTGGTAAAATGGCTCCCGCCGGACCGACATGACCGCAAAGCAGAAACTTTGTCAATCTCCCGACCGGCACGTGGGGACATAGAGGTATTGTCGGTCAAACAGTTTTTCCGCGTTGTTTCGACAAAAAGAGTTACGAATTATGGATGTTTTTATAGAAATCGTAATGGTTCGATGAATTGTAACCGAATGCAGCGATATCATTTTACTTTTTGATAAAATGGCTCCCGCCGGACCGACATGACGGCAAAGATCAAACTTTGTCAATTTCCCGACCGGCACGAGGGGACATAGTAGAATTGTCGGCCAAACAATTTTTCCGCGTTATTTCGATAACAAGAGTTACGAATTATGGATATTTTTATAGAAATCGTAATGGTTCGACGAATTGTAATCGAATGCAGGAATATCATTTTACTTTTTGGTAAAATGGCTCCCGCCGGACCGACATGACCGCAAAGCAGAAACTTTGTCAATCTCCCGACCGGCACGTGGGGACATAGAGGTATTGTCGGCCAAACAGTTTTTCCGCGTTGTTTCGACAAAAAGAGTTACGAATTATGGATGTTTTTATAGAAATCGTAATGGTTCGATGAATTGTAACCGAATGCAGCGATATCATTTTACTTTTTGATAAAATGGCTCCCGCCGGACCGACATGACGGCAAAGATCAAACTTTGTCAATTTCCCGACCGGCACGAGGGGACATAGGAGAATTGTCGGCCAAACAATTTTTCCGCGTTATTTCGACAAAAAGAGTTACGAATTATGGATGTTTTTATAGAAATCGTAATGGTTCGATGAATTGTAACCGAATGCAGCGATATCATTTTACTTTTTGATAAAATGGCTCCCGCCGGACCGACATGACGGCGAAGATCAAACTTTGTCAATCTCCCGACCGGCACGAGGGGACATAGAGGTATTGTCGGCCAAACAGTTTTTCCGCGTTATTTCGACAAAAAGAGTTACGAATTATGGATGTTTTTATAGAAATCGTAATGGTTCGATGAATTGTAACCGAATGCAGCGATATCATTTTACTTTTTGGTAAAATGGCTCCCGCCGGACCGACATGACCGCAAAGCAGACACTTTGTCAATCTCCCGACCGGCACGTGGGGACATAGAGGTATTGTCGGCCAAACAGCTTTTCCGCGTTGTTTCGACAAAAAGAGTTACGAATTATGGATGTTTTTATAGAAATCGTAATCGTTCGATGAATTGTATCCGAATGCAGTGATATCATTTTACTTCTTGATAAAATGGCTCCCGCCGGACCGACATGACGGCAAAGATCAAACTTTGTCAATCTCCCGACCGGCACGTGGGGACATAGAGGTATTGTCGGCCAAACAATTTTTCCGCGTTATTTCGATAACAAGAGTTACGAATTATGGATATTTTTATAGAAATCGTAATGGTTCGACGAATTGTAATCGAATGCAGGAATATCATTTTACTTTTTGGTAAAATGGCTCCCGCCGGACCGACATGACCGCAAAGCAGACTCTTTGTCAATCTCCCGACCGGCACGTGGGGACATAGAGGTATTGTCGGCCAAACAGTTTTTCCGCGTTATTTCGACAAAAAGAGTTACGAATTATGGATGTTTTTATAGAAATCGTAATGGTTCGATGAATTGTAACCGAATGCAGCGATATCATTTTACTTTTTGGTAAAATGGCTCCCGCCGGACCGACATGACGGCGAAGATCAAACTTTGTCAATCTCCCGACCGGCACGTGGGGACATAGAGGTATTGTCGGCCAAACAGTTTTTGCGCGTTATTTCGACAAAAAGAGTTACGAATTATGGATGTTTTTATAGAAATCGTAATGGTTCGATGAATTGTAACCGAATGCAGCGATATCATTTTACTTTTTGATAAAATGGCTTCCGCCGGACCGACATGACGGCAAAGATCAAACTTTGTCAATTTCCCGACCGGCACGAGGGGACATAGGAGAATTGTCGGCCAAACAATTTTTCCGCGTTATTTCGATAACAAGAGTTACGAATTATGGATATTTTTATAGAAATCGTAATGGTTCGACGAATTGTAATCGAATGCAGGAATATCATTTTACTTTTTGGTAAAATGGCTCCCGCCGGACCGACCTGACCGCAAAGCAGAAACTTTGTCAATCTCCCGACCGGCACGTGGGGACATAGAGGTATTGTCGGCCAAACAGTTTTTCCGCGTTGTTTCGACAAAAAGAGTTACGAATTATGGATGTTTTTATAGAAATCGTAATGGTTCGATGAATTGTAACCGAATGCAGCGATATCATTTTACTTTTTGATAAAATGGCTCCCGCCGGACCGACATGACGGCGAAGATCAAACTTTGTCAATCTCCCGACCGGCACGAGGGGACATAGAGGTATTGTCGGCCAAACAGTTTTTCCGCGTTATTTCGACAAAAAGAGTTACGAATTATGGATGTTTTTATAGAAATCGTAATGGTTCGATGAATTGTAACCGAATGCAGCGATATCATTTTACTTTTTGGTAAAATGGCTCCCGCCGGACCGACATGACCGCAAAGCAGACACTTTGTCAATCTCCCGACCGGCACCTGGGGATATAGAGGTATTGTCGGCCAAACAGCTTTTCCGCGTTGTTTCGACAAAAAGAGTTACGAATTATGGATGTTTTTATAGAAATCGTAATCGTTCGATGAATTTTATCCGAATGCAGTGATATCATTTTACTTTTTGATAAAATGGCTCCCGCCGGACCGACATGACGGCAAAGATCAAGCTTTGTCAATCTCCCGACCGGCACGTGGGGACATAGAGGTATTGTCGGCCAAACAGTTTTTCCGCGTTATTTCGACAAAAAGAGTTACGAATTATGGATGTTTTTATAGAAATCGTAATGGTTCGATGAATTGTAACCGAATGCAGCGATATCATTTTACTTTTTGATTAAATGGCTCCCGCCGGACCGACATGACGGCAAAGATCAAACTTTGTCAATTTCCCGACCGGCACGAGGGGACATAGGAGAATTGTCGGCCAAACAATTTTTCCGCGTTATTTCGATAACAAGAGTTACGAATTATGGATATTTTTATAGAAATCGTAATGGTTCGACGAATTGTAACCGAATGCAGCGATATCATTTTACTTTTTGATAAAATGGCTCCCGCCGGACCGACATGACGGCGAAGATCAAACTTTGTCAATCTCCCGACCGGCACGTGGGGACATAGAGGTATTGTCGGCCAAACAGTTTTTGCGCGTTATTTCGACAAAAAGAGTTACGAATTATGGATGTTTTTATAGAAATCGTAATGGTTCGATGAATTGTAACCGAATGCAGCGATATCATTATACTTTTTGATAAAATGGCTCCCGCCGGACCGACATGACGGCAAAGATCAAACTTTGTCAATTTCCCGACCGGCACGAGGGGACATAGGAGAATTGTCGGCCAAACAATTTTTCCGCGTTATTTCGATAACAAGAGTTACGAATTATGGATATTTTTATAGAAATCGTAATGGTTCGACGAATTGTAATCGAATGCAGGAATATCATTTTACTTTTTGGTAAAATGGCTCCCGCCGGACCGACATGACCGCAAAGCAGAAACTTTGTCAATCTCCCGACCGGCACGTGGGGACATAGAGGTATTGTCGGTCAAACAGTTTTTCCGCGTTGTTTCGACAAAAAGAGTTACGAATTATGGATGTTTTTATAGAAATCGTAATGGTTCGATGAATTGTAACCGAATGCAGCGATATCATTTTACTTTTTGATAAAATGGCTCCCGCCGGACCGGCATGACGGCGAGGATCAAACTTTGCCAATCTCCCGACCGGCACGAGGGGACATAGAGGTATTGTCGGCCAAACAGTTTTTCCGCGTTATTTCGACAAAAAGAGTTACGAATTATGGATGTTTTTATAGAAATCGTAATGGTTCGATGAATTGTAACCGAATGCAGCGATATCATTTTACTTTTTGGTAAAATGGCTCCCGCCGGACCGACATGAAGGCAAAGTTCAAACTTTGTCAATTTCCCGACCGGCACGAGGGGACATAGGAGAATTGTCGGCCAAACAATTTTTCCGCGTTGTTTCGATAACAAGAGTTACGAATTATGGATATTTTTGTAGAAATCGTAATGGTTCGATGAATTGGGACCGAATGCAGCGATATCATTTTACTTTTTGATAAAATGGCTCCCGCCGGACCGACATGACGGCAAAGATCAAACTTTGTCAATCTCCCGACCGGCACGTGGGGACATAGAGGTATTGTCGGCCAAACAGTTTTTGCGCGTTATTTCGACAAAAAGAGTTACGAATTATGGATGTTTTTATAGAAATCGTAATGGTTCGACGAATTGTAATCGAATGCAGGAATATCATTTTACTTTTTGGTAAAATGGCTCCCGCCGGACCGACATGACGGCGAAGATCAAACTTTGTCAATCTCCCGACCGGCACGAGGGGACATAGGAGAATTGTCGGCCAAACAATTTTTCCGCGTTGTTTCGATAACAAGAGTTACGAATTATGGATATTTTTGTAGAAATCGTAATGGTTCGATGAATTGGGACCGAATGCAGCGATATCATTTTACTTTTTGATAAAATGGCTCCCGCCGGACCGACATGACGGCAAAGATCAAACTTTGTCAATCTCCCGACCGGCACGTGGGGACATAGAGGTATTGTCGGCCAAACAGTTTTTGCGCGTTATTTCGACAAAAAGAGTTACGAATTATGGATGTTTTTATAGAAATCGTAATGGTTCGACGAATTGTAATCGAATGCAGGAATATCATTTTACTTTTTGGTAAAATGGCTCCCGCCGGACCGACATGACCGCAAAGCAGACACTTTGTCAATCTCCCGACCGGCACGTGGGGACATAGAGGTATTGTCGGCCAAACAGTTTTTCCGCGTTGTTTCGACAAAAAGAGTTACGAATTATGGATGTTTTTATAGAAATCGTAATGGTTCGATGAATTGTAACCGAATGCAGCGATATCAATTTACTTTTTGATAAAATGGCTCCCGCCGGACCGACATGACGGCGAAGATCAAACTTTGTCAATCTCCCGACCGGCACGAGGGGACATAGGAGAATTGTCGGCCAAACAATTTTTCCGCGTTGTTTCGATAACAAGAGTTACGAATTATGGATATTTTTATAGAAATCGTAATGGTTCGATGAATTGGGACCGAATGCAGCGATATCATTTTACTTTTTGATAAAATGGCTCCCGCCGGACCGACATGACGGCAAAGATCAAACTTTGTCAATCTCCCGACCGGCACGTGGGGACATAGAGGTATTGTCGGCCAAACAGTTTTTGCGCGTTATTTCGACAAAAAGAGTTACGAATTATGGATGTTTTTATAGAAATCGTAATGGTTCGACGAATTGTAACCGAATGCAGCGATATCATTTTACTTTTTGGTAAAATGGCTCCCGCCGGACCGACATGACCGCAAGGCAGACACTTTGTCAATCTCCCGACCGGCACGTGGGGACATAGAGGTATTGTCGGCCAAACAGTTTTTCCGCGTTGTTTCGACAAAAAGAGTTACGAATTATGAATGTTTTTATAGAAATCGTAATGGTTCGATGAATTGTAACCGAATGCAGCGATATCATTTTACTTTTTGATAAAATGGCTCCCGCCGGACCGACATGACGGCAAAGATCAAACTTTGTCAATCTCCCGACCGGCACGTGGGGACATAGAGGTATTGTCGGCCAAACAGTTTTTGCGCGTTATTTCGACAAAAAGAGTTACGAATTATGGATGTTTTTATAGAAATCGTAATGGTTCGATGAATTGTAACCGAATGCAGCGATATCATTTTACTTTTTGATAAAATGGCTGCCGCCGGACCGACATGACGGCAAAGTTCAAACTTTGTCAATCTCCCGACCGGCACGTGGGGACATAGAGGTA
Source organism: Bombus sonorus (assembly GCA_029958995.1). Lineage (NCBI taxonomy): Eukaryota > Metazoa > Arthropoda > Insecta > Hymenoptera > Apidae > Bombus > Bombus sonorus. The sequence goes on along the minus strand of JARWAU010000221.1, from coordinate 34,677 downwards.
TTGTCGGCCAAACAGTTTTTCCGCGTTGTTTCGACAAACAGAGTTACAAATTATGGATATTTTTATAGAAATCGTAATGGTTCGATGAATTGTAACCGAATGCAGCGATATCATTTTACTTTTTGATAAAATGGCTGCCGCCGGACCGACATGATTGCAAAGTTCAAACTTTGTCAATGTCCCGACCGGCACGAGGGGACATAGGAGAATTGTCGGCCAAACAATTTTTCCGCGTTGTTTCGATAACAAGAGTTACGAATTATGGATATTTTTATAGAAATCGTAATGGTTCGACGAATTGTAATCGAATGCAGCGATATCATTTTACTTTTTGGTAAAATGGCTCCCGCCGGGCCGACATGACCACAAAGCAGACACTTTGTCAATCTCCCGACCGGCACGTGGGGACATAGAGGTATTGTCGGCCAAACAATTTTTCCGCGTTATTTCGATAACAAGAGTTACGAATTATGGATATTTTTATAGAAATCGTAATGGTTCGATGAATTGTATCCGAATGCAGCGATATCATTTTACTTTTTGATAAAATGGCTCCCGCCGGACAGACATGACCGCAAAGCAGACACTTTGTCAATCTTCCGACCGGCACGTGGGGACATAGGAGAATTGTCGGCCAAACAATTTTTCCGCGTTGTTTCGATAACAAGAGTTACGAATTATGGATATTTTTATAGAAATCGTAATGGTTCGACGAATTGTAATCGAATGCAGCGATATCATTTTACTTTTTGGTAAAATGGCTCCCGCCGGGCCGACATGACCACAAAGCAGACACTTTGTCAATCTCCCGACCGGCACGTGGGGACATAGAGGTATTGTCGGCCAAACAATTTTTCCGCGTTATTTCGATAACAAGAGTTACGAATTATGGATATTTTTATAGAAATCGTAATGGTTCGATGAATTGTATCCGAATGCAGCGATATCATTTTACTTTTTGATAAAATGGCTCCCGCCGGACAGACATGACCGCAAAGCAGACACTTTGTCAATCTTCCGACCGGCACGTGGGGACATAGAGGTATTGTCGGCCAAACAGCTTTTCCGCGTTGTTTCGACAAAAAGAGTTACGAATTATGGATGTTTTTATAGAAATCGTAATGGTTCGATGAATTGTATCCGAATGCAGCGATATCATTTTACTTTTTGATAAAATGGCTCCCGCCGGACCGACATGACGGCAAAGATCAAACTTTGTCAATCTCCCGACCGGCACGTGGGGACATAGAGGTATTGTCGGCCAAACAGTTTTTGCGCGTTATTTCGACAAAAAGAGTTACGAATTATGGATGTTTTTATAGAAATCGTAATGGTTCGATGAATTGTAACCGAATGCAGCGATATCATTTTACTTTTTGGTAAAATGGCTCCCGCCGGGCCGACATGACCGCAAAGCAGACACTTTGTCAATCTCCCGACCGGCACGTGGGGACATAGAGGTATTGTCGGCCAAACAATTTTTCCGCGTTATTTCGATAACAAGAGTTACGAATTATGGATATTTTTATAGAAATCGTAATGGTTCGACGAATTGTAATCGAATGCAGGAATATCATTTTACTTTTTGGTAAAATGGCTCCCGCCGGACCGACATGACCGCAAAGCAGACACTTTGTCAATCTCCCGACCGGCACGTGGGGACATAGAGGTATTGTCGGCCAAACAGCTTTTCCGCGTTGTTTCGACAAAAAGAGTTACGAATTATGGATGTTTTTATAGAAATCGTAATGGTTCGATGAATTGTATCCGAATGCAGCGATATCATTTTACTTTTTGATAAAATGGCTCCCGCCGGACAGACATGACCGCAAAGCAGACACTTTGTCAATCTTCCGACCGGCACGTGGGGACATAGAGGTATTGTCGGCCAAACAGTTTTTGCGCGTTATTTCGACAAAAAGAGTTACGAATTATGGATGTTTTTATAGAAATCGTAATGGTTCGATGAATTGTAACCGAATGCAGCGATATCATTTTACTTTTTGATAAAATGGCTGCCGCCGGACCGACATGAAGGCAAAGTTCAAACTTTGTCAATTTCCCGACCGGCACGAGGGGACATAGGAGAATTGTCGGCCAAACAATTTTTCCGTGTTGTTTCGATAACAAGAGTTACGAATTATGGAAATTTTTATAGAAATCGTAATGGTTCGACGAATTGTAATCGAATGCAGCGATATCATTTTACTTTTTGGTAAAATGGCTCCCGCCGGACCGACATGACCGCAAAGCAGACACTTTGTCAATCTCCCGACGGGCACGTGGGGACATAGAGGTATTGTCGGCCAAACAGTCTTTCCGCGTTGTTTCGACAAAAAGAGTTACGAATTATGGATGTTTTTATAGAAATCGTAATGGTTCGATGAATTGTAACCGAATGCAGCGATATCATTATACTTTTTGATCAAATGGCTCCCGCCGGACCGACATGACGGCGAAGATCAAACTTTGTCAATCTCCCGACGGGCACGTGGGGACATAGAGGTATTGTCGGCCAAACAGCTTTTCCGCGTTGTTTCGACAAAAAGAGTTACGAATTATGGATGTTTTTATAGAAATCGTAATCGTTCGATGAATTGTATCCGAATGCAGTGATATCATTTTACTTTTTGATAAAATGGCTCCCGCCGGACCGACATGACGGCAAAGATCAAACTTTGTCAATCTCCCGACCGGCACGTGGGGACATAGAGGTATTGTCGGCCAAACAGTTTTTGCGCGTTATTTCGACAAAAAGAGTTACGAATTATGGATGTTTTTATAGAAATCGTAATGGTTCGATGAATTGTAACCGAATGCAGCGATATCATTTTACTTTTTGATAAAATGGCTGCCGCCGGACCGACATGAAGGCAAAGTTCAAACTTTGTCAATTTCCCGACCGGCACGAGGGGACATAGGAGAATTGTCGGCCAAACAATTTTTCCGTGTTGTTTCGATAACAAGAGTTACGAATTATGGAAATTTTTATAGAAATCGTAATGGTTCGACGAATTGTAATCGAATGCAGCGATATCATTTTACTTTTTGGTAAAATGGCTCCCGCCGGACCGACATGACCGCAAAGCAGACACTTTGTCAATCTCCCGACGGGCACGTGGGGACATAGAGGTATTGTCGGCCAAACAGTCTTTCCGCGTTGTTTCGACAAAAAGAGTTACGAATTATGGATGTTTTTATAGAAATCGTAATGGTTCGATGAATTGTAACCGAATGCAGCGATATCATTATACTTTTTGATAAAATGGCTCCCGCCGGACCGACATGACGGCGAAGATCAAACTTTGTCAATCTCCCGACCGGCACGTGGGGACATAGAGGTATTGTCGGCCAAACAGTTTTTGCGCGTTATTTCGACAAAAAGAGTTACGAATTATGGATGTTTTTATAGAAATCGTAATGGTTCGATGAATTGTAACCGAATGCAGCGATATCATTTTACTTTTTGATAAAATGGCTCCCGCCGGACCGACATGACGGCGAAGATCAAACTTTGTCAATCTCCCGACCGGCACGAGGGGACATAGAGGTATTGTCGGCCAAACAGTTTTTCCGCGTTATTTCGACAAAAAGAGTTACGAATTATGGATGTTTTTATAGAAATCGTAATGGTTCGATGAATTGTAACCGAATGCAGCGATATCATTTTACTTTTTGGTAAAATGGCTCCCGCCGGACCGACATGACCGCAAAGCAGACACTTTGTCAATCTCCCGACGGGCACGTGGGGACATAGAGGTATTGTCGGCCAAACAGTCTTTCCGCGTTGTTTCGACAAAAAGAGTTACGAATTATGGATGTTTTTATAGAAATCGTAATGGTTCGATGAATTGTAACCGAATGCAGCGATATCATTTTACTTTTTGATAAAATGGCTCCCGCCGGACCGACATGACGGCGAAGATCAAACTTTGTCAATCTCCCGACCGGCACGTGGGGACATAGAGGTATTGTCGGCCAAACAGTTTTTGCGCGTTATTTCGACAAAAAGAGTTACGAATTATGGATGTTTTTATAGAAATCGTAATGGTTCGATGAATTGTAACCGAATGCAGCGATATCATTTTACTTTTTGATAAAATGGCTCCCGCCGGACCGACATGACGGCAAAGATCAAGCTTTGTCAATCTCCCGACCGGCACGTGGGGACATAGAGGTATTGTCGGCCAAACACTTTTTCCGCGTTATTTCGACAAAAAGAGTTACGAATTATGGATGTTTTTATAGAAATCGTAATGGTTCGATGAATTGTAACCGAATGCAGCGATATCATTTTACTTTTTGATAAAATGGCTCCCGCCGGACCGACATGACGGCAAAGATCAAACTTTGTCAATTTCCCGACCGGCACGAGGGGACATAGGAGAATTGTCGGCCAAACAATTTTTCCGCGTTATTTCGATAACAAGAGTTACGAATTATGGATATTTTTATAGAAATCGTAATGGTTCGACGAATTGTAACCGAATGCAGCGTTATCATTTTACTTTTTGATAAAATGGCTCCCGCCGGACCGACATGACGGCGAAGATCAAACTTTGTCAATCTCCCGACCGGCACGTGGGGACATAGAGGTATTGTCGGCCAAACAGTTTTTGCGCGTTATTTCGACAAAAAGAGTTACGAATTATGGATGTTTTTATAGAAATCGTAATGGTTCGATGAATTGTAACCGAATGCAGCGATATCATTTTACTTTTTGATAAAATGGCTCCCGCCGGACCGACATGACGGCAAAGATCAAACTTTGTCAATTTCCCGACCGGCACGAGGGGACATAGGAGAATTGTCGGCCAAACAATTTTTCCGCGTTATTTCGATAACAAGAGTTACGAATGATGGATGTTTTTATAGAAATCGTAATGGTTCGACGAATTGTAATCGAATGCAGGAATATCATTTTACTTTTTGGTAAAATGGCTCCCGCCGGACCGACATGACCGCAAAGCAGAAACTTTGTCAATCTCCCGACCGGCACGTGGGGACATAGAGGTATTGTCGGCCAAACAGTTTTTCCGCGTTGTTTCGACAAAAAGAGTTACGAATTATGGATGTTTTTATAGAAATCGTAATGGTTCGATGAATTGTAACCGAATGCAGCGATATCATTTTACTTTTTGATAAAATGGCTCCCGCCGGACCGACATGACGGCAAAGATCAAACTTTGTCAATTTCCCGACCGGCACGAGGGGACATAGGAGAATTGTCGGCCAAACAATTTTTCCGCGTTATTTCGATAACAAGAGTTACGAATGATGGATGTTTTTATAGAAATCGTAATGGTTCGACGAATTGTAATCGAATGCAGGAATATCATTTTACTTTTTGGTAAAATGGCTCCCGCCGGACCGACATGACCGCAAAGCAGAAACTTTGTCAATCTCCCGACCGGCACGTAGGGACATAGAGGTATTGTCGGCCAAACGGTTTTTCCGCGTTGTTTCGACAAAAAGAGTTACGAATTATGGATGTTTTTATAGAAATCGTAATGGTTCGATGAATTGTAACCGAATGCAGCGATATCATTTTACTTTTTGATAAAATGGCTCCCGCCGGACCGACATGACGGCGAAGATCAAACTTTGTCAATCTCCCGACCGGCACGAGGGGACATAGAGGTATTGTCGGCCAAACAGTTTTTCCGCGTTATTTCGACAAAAAGAGTTACGAATTATGGATGTTTTTATAGAAATCGTAATGGTTCGATGAATTGTAACCGAATGCAGCGATATCATTTTACTTTTTGGTAAAATGGCTCCCGCCGGACCGACATGACCGCAAAGCAGACACTTTGTCAATCTCCCGACCGGCACGTGGGGACATAGAGGTATTGTCGGCCAAACAGCTTTTCCGCGTTGTTTCGACAAAAAGAGTTACGAATTATGGATGTTTTTATAGAAATCGTAATCGTTCGATGAATTGTATCCGAATGCAGTGATATCATTTTACTTCTTGATAAAATGGCTCCCGCCGGACCGACATGACGGCAAAGATCAAACTTTGTCAATCTCCCGACCGGCACGTGGGGACATAGAGGTATTGTCGGCCAAACAATTTTTCCGCGTTATTTCGATAACAAGAGTTACGAATTATGGATATTTTTATAGAAATCGTAATGGTTCGACGAATTGTAATCGAATGCAGGAATATCATTTTACTTTTTGGTAAAATGGCTCCCGCCGGACCGACATGACCGCAAAGCAGACTCTTTGTCAATCTCCCGACCGGCACGTGGGGACATAGAGGTATTGTCGGCCAAACAGTTTTTCCGCGTTATTTCGACAAAAAGAGTTACGAATTATGGATGTTTTTATAGAAATCGTAATGGTTCGATGAATTGTAACCGAATGCAGCGATATCATTTTACTTTTTGGTAAAATGGCTCCCGCCGGACCGACATGACGGCGAAGATCAAACTTTGTCAATCTCCCGACCGGCACGTGGGGACATAGAGGTATTGTCGGCCAAACAGTTTTTGCGCGTTATTTCGACAAAAAGAGTTACGAATTATGGATGTTTTTATAGAAATCGTAATGGTTCGATGAATTGTAACCGAATGCAGCGATATCATTTTACTTTTTGATAAAATGGCTTCCGCCGGACCGACATGACGGCAAAGATCAAACTTTGTCAATTTCCCGACCGGCACGAGGGGACATAGGAGAATTGTCGGCCAAACAATTTTTCCGCGTTATTTCGATAACAAGAGTTACGAATGATGGATGTTTTTATAGAAATCGTAATGGTTCGACGAATTGTAATCGAATGCAGGAATATCATTTTACTTTTTGGTAAAATGGCTCCCGCCGGACCGACATGACCGCAAAGCAGAAACTTTGTCAATCTCCCGACCGGCACGTGGGGACATAGAGGTATTGTCGGCCAAACAGTTTTTCCGCGTTGTTTCGACAAAAAGAGTTACGAATTATGGATGTTTTTATAGAAATCGTAATGGTTCGATGAATTGTAACCGAATGCAGCGATATCATTTTACTTTTTGATAAAATGGCTCCCGCCGGACCGACATGACGGCAAAGATCAAACTTTGTCAATTTCCCGACCGGCACGAGGGGACATAGGAGAATTGTCGGCCAAACAATTTTTCCGCGTTATTTCGATAACAAGAGTTACGAATGATGGATGTTTTTATAGAAATCGTAATGGTTCGACGAATTGTAATCGAATGCAGGAATATCATTTTACTTTTTGGTAAAATGGCTCCCGCCGGACCGACATGACCGCAAAGCAGAAACTTTGTCAATCTCCCGACCGGCACGTAGGGACATAGAGGTATTGTCGGCCAAACGGTTTTTCCGCGTTGTTTCGACAAAAAGAGTTACGAATTATGGATGTTTTTATAGAAATCGTAATGGTTCGATGAATTGTAACCGAATGCAGCGATATCATTTTACTTTTTGATAAAATGGCTCCCGCCGGACCGACATGACGGCGAAGATCAAACTTTGTCAATCTCCCGACCGGCACGAGGGGACATAGAGGTATTGTCGGCCAAACAGTTTTTCCGCGTTATTTCGACAAAAAGAGTTACGAATTATGGATGTTTTTATAGAAATCGTAATGGTTCGATGAATTGTAACCGAATGCAGCGATATCATTTTACTTTTTGGTAAAATGGCTCCCGCCGGACCGACATGACCGCAAAGCAGACACTTTGTCAATCTCCCGACCGGCACGTGGGGACATAGAGGTATTGTCGGCCAAACAGCTTTTCCGCGTTGTTTCGACAAAAAGAGTTACGAATTATGGATGTTTTTATAGAAATCGTAATCGTTCGATGAATTGTATCCGAATGCAGTGATATCATTTTACTTCTTGATAAAATGGCTCCCGCCGGACCGACATGACGGCGAAGATCAAACTTTGTCAATCTCCCGACCGGCACGTGGGGACATAGAGGTATTGTCGGCCAAACAATTTTTCCGCGTTATTTCGATAACAAGAGTTACGAATTATGGATATTTTTATAGAAATCGTAATGGTTCGACGAATTGTAATCGAATGCAGGAATATCATTTTACTTTTTGGTAAAATGGCTCCCGCCGGACCGACATGACCGCAAAGCAGACACTTTGTCAATCTCCCGACCGGCACGTGGGGACATAGAGGTATTGTCGGCCAAACAGCTTTTCCGCGTTGTTTCGACAAAAAGAGTTACGAATTATGGATGTTTTTATAGAAATCGTAATGGTTCGATGAATTGTATCCGAATGCAGCGATATCATTTTACTTTTTGATAAAATGGCTCCCGCCGGACAGACATGACCGCAAAGCAGACACTTTGTCAATCTTCCGACCGGCACGTGGGGACATAGAGGTATTGTCGGCCAAACAGTTTTTGCGCGTTATTTCGACAAAAAGAGTTACGAATTATGGATGTTTTTATAGAAATCGTAATGGTTCGATGAATTGTAACCGAATGCAGCGATATCATTTTACTTTTTGATAAAATGGCTGCCGCCGGACCGACATGAAGGCAAAGTTCAAACTTTGTCAATTTCCCGACCGGCACGAGGGGACATAGGAGAATTGTCGGCCAAACAATTTTTCCGTGTTGTTTCGATAACAAGAGTTACGAATTATGGAAATTTTTATAGAAATCGTAATGGTTCGACGAATTGTAATCGAATGCAGCGATATCATTTTACTTTTTGGTAAAATGGCTCCCGCCGGACCGACATGACCGCAAAGCAGACACTTTGTCAATCTCCCGACGGGCACGTGGGGACATAGAGGTATTGTCGGCCAAACAGTCTTTCCGCGTTGTTTCGACAAAAAGAGTTACGAATTATGGATGTTTTTATAGAAATCGTAATGGTTCGATGAATTGTAACCGAATGCAGCGATATCATTATACTTTTTGATCAAATGGCTCCCGCCGGACCGACATGACGGCGAAGATCAAACTTTGTCAATCTCCCGACGGGCACGTGGGGACATAGAGGTATTGTCGGCCAAACAGCTTTTCCGCGTTGTTTCGACAAAAAGAGTTACGAATTATGGATGTTTTTATAGAAATCGTAATCGTTCGATGAATTGTATCCGAATGCAGTGATATCATTTTACTTTTTGATAAAATGGCTCCCGCCGGACCGACATGACGGCAAAGATCAAACTTTGTCAATCTCCCGACCGGCACGTGGGGACATAGAGGTATTGTCGGCCAAACAGTTTTTGCGCGTTATTTCGACAAAAAGAGTTACGAATTATGGATGTTTTTATAGAAATCGTAATGGTTCGATGAATTGTAACCGAATGCAGCGATATCATTTTACTTTTTGATAAAATGGCTGCCGCCGGACCGACATGAAGGCAAAGTTCAAACTTTGTCAATTTCCCGACCGGCACGAGGGGACATAGGAGAATTGTCGGCCAAACAATTTTTCCGTGTTGTTTCGATAACAAGAGTTACGAATTATGGAAATTTTTATAGAAATCGTAATGGTTCGACGAATTGTAATCGAATGCAGCGATATCATTTTACTTTTTGGTAAAATGGCTCCCGCCGGACCGACATGACCGCAAAGCAGACACTTTGTCAATCTCCCGACGGGCACGTGGGGACATAGAGGTATTGTCGGCCAAACAGTCTTTCCGCGTTGTTTCGACAAAAAGAGTTACGAATTATGGATGTTTTTATAGAAATCGTAATGGTTCGATGAATTGTAACCGAATGCAGCGATATCATTATACTTTTTGATAAAATGGCTCCCGCCGGACCGACATGACGGCGAAGATCAAACTTTGTCAATCTCCCGACCGGCACGTGGGGACATAGAGGTATTGTCGGCCAAACAGTTTTTGCGCGTTATTTCGACAAAAAGAGTTACGAATTATGGATGTTTTTATAGAAATCGTAATGGTTCGATGAATTGTAACCGAATGCAGCGATATCATTTTACTTTTTGATAAAATGGCTCCCGCCGGACCGACATGACGGCGAAGATCAAACTTTGTCAATCTCCCGACCGGCACGAGGGGACATAGAGGTATTGTCGGCCAAACAGTTTTTCCGCGTTATTTCGACAAAAAGAGTTACGAATTATGGATGTTTTTATAGAAATCGTAATGGTTCGATGAATTGTAACCGAATGCAGCGATATCATTTTACTTTTTGGTAAAATGGCTCCCGCCGGACCGACATGACCGCAAAGCAGACACTTTGTCAATCTCCCGACGGGCACGTGGGGACATAGAGGTATTGTCGGCCAAACAGTCTTTCCGCGTTGTTTCGACAAAAAGAGTTACGAATTATGGATGTTTTTATAGAAATCGTAATGGTTCGATGAATTGTAACCGAATGCAGCGATATCATTTTACTTTTTGATAAAATGGCTCCCGCCGGACCGACATGACGGCGAAGATCAAACTTTGTCAATCTCCCGACCGGCACGTGGGGACATAGAGGTATTGTCGGCCAAACAGTTTTTGCGCGTTATTTCGACAAAAAGAGTTACGAATTATGGATGTTTTTATAGAAATCGTAATGGTTCGATGAATTGTAACCGAATGCAGCGATATCATTTTACTTTTTGATAAAATGGCTCCCGCCGGACCGACATGACGGCAAAGATCAAGCTTTGTCAATCTCCCGACCGGCACGTGGGGACATAGAGGTATTGTCGGCCAAACACTTTTTCCGCGTTATTTCGACAAAAAGAGTTACGAATTATGGATGTTTTTATAGAAATCGTAATGGTTCGATGAATTGTAACCGAATGCAGCGATATCATTTTACTTTTTGATAAAATGGCTCCCGCCGGACCGACATGACGGCAAAGATCAAACTTTGTCAATTTCCCGACCGGCACGAGGGGACATAGGAGAATTGTCGGCCAAACAATTTTTCCGCGTTATTTCGATAACAAGAGTTACGAATTATGGATATTTTTATAGAAATCGTAATGGTTCGACGAATTGTAACCGAATGCAGCGTTATCATTTTACTTTTTGATAAAATGGCTCCCGCCGGACCGACATGACGGCGAAGATCAAACTTTGTCAATCTCCCGACCGGCACGTGGGGACATAGAGGTATTGTCGGCCAAACAGTTTTTGCGCGTTATTTCGACAAAAAGAGTTACGAATTATGGATGTTTTTATAGAAATCGTAATGGTTCGATGAATTGTAACCGAATGCAGCGATATCATTTTACTTTTTGATAAAATGGCTCCCGCCGGACCGACATGACGGCAAAGATCAAACTTTGTCAATTTCCCGACCGGCACGAGGGGACATAGGAGAATTGTCGGCCAAACAATTTTTCCGCGTTATTTCGATAACAAGAGTTACGAATGATGGATGTTTTTATAGAAATCGTAATGGTTCGACGAATTGTAATCGAATGCAGGAATATCATTTTACTTTTTGGTAAAATGGCTCCCGCCGGACCGACATGACCGCAAAGCAGAAACTTTGTCAATCTCCCGACCGGCACGTGGGGACATAGAGGTATTGTCGGCCAAACAGTTTTTCCGCGTTGTTTCGACAAAAAGAGTTACGAATTATGGATGTTTTTATAGAAATCGTAATGGTTCGATGAATTGTAACCGAATGCAGCGATATCATTTTACTTTTTGATAAAATGGCTCCCGCCGGACCGACATGACGGCAAAGATCAAACTTTGTCAATTTCCCGACCGGCACGAGGGGACATAGGAGAATTGTCGGCCAAACAATTTTTCCGCGTTATTTCGATAACAAGAGTTACGAATGATGGATGTTTTTATAGAAATCGTAATGGTTCGACGAATTGTAATCGAATGCAGGAATATCATTTTACTTTTTGGTAAAATGGCTCCCGCCGGACCGACATGACCGCAAAGCAGAAACTTTGTCAATCTCCCGACCGGCACGTAGGGACATAGAGGTATTGTCGGCCAAACGGTTTTTCCGCGTTGTTTCGACAAAAAGAGTTACGAATTATGGATGTTTTTATAGAAATCGTAATGGTTCGATGAATTGTAACCGAATGCAGCGATATCATTTTACTTTTTGATAAAATGGCTCCCGCCGGACCGACATGACGGCGAAGATCAAACTTTGTCAATCTCCCGACCGGCACGAGGGGACATAGAGGTATTGTCGGCCAAACAGTTTTTCCGCGTTATTTCGACAAAAAGAGTTACGAATTATGGATGTTTTTATAGAAATCGTAATGGTTCGATGAATTGTAACCGAATGCAGCGATATCATTTTACTTTTTGGTAAAATGGCTCCCGCCGGACCGACATGACCGCAAAGCAGACACTTTGTCAATCTCCCGACCGGCACGTGGGGACATAGAGGTATTGTCGGCCAAACAGCTTTTCCGCGTTGTTTCGACAAAAAGAGTTACGAATTATGGATGTTTTTATAGAAATCGTAATCGTTCGATGAATTGTATCCGAATGCAGTGATATCATTTTACTTCTTGATAAAATGGCTCCCGCCGGACCGACATGACGGCAAAGATCAAACTTTGTCAATCTCCCGACCGGCACGTGGGGACATAGAGGTATTGTCGGCCAAACAATTTTTCCGCGTTATTTCGATAACAAGAGTTACGAATTATGGATATTTTTATAGAAATCGTAATGGTTCGACGAATTGTAATCGAATGCAGGAATATCATTTTACTTTTTGGTAAAATGGCTCCCGCCGGACCGACATGACCGCAAAGCAGACTCTTTGTCAATCTCCCGACCGGCACGTGGGGACATAGAGGTATTGTCGGCCAAACAGTTTTTCCGCGTTATTTCGACAAAAAGAGTTACGAATTATGGATGTTTTTATAGAAATCGTAATGGTTCGATGAATTGTAACCGAATGCAGCGATATCATTTTACTTTTTGGTAAAATGGCTCCCGCCGGACCGACATGACGGCGAAGATCAAACTTTGTCAATCTCCCGACCGGCACGTGGGGACATAGAGGTATTGTCGGCCAAACAGTTTTTGCGCGTTATTTCGACAAAAAGAGTTACGAATTATGGATGTTTTTATAGAAATCGTAATGGTTCGATGAATTGTAACCGAATGCAGCGATATCATTTTACTTTTTGATAAAATGGCTTCCGCCGGACCGACATGACGGCAAAGATCAAACTTTGTCAATTTCCCGACCGGCACGAGGGGACATAGGAGAATTGTCGGCCAAACAATTTTTCCGCGTTATTTCGATAACAAGAGTTACGAATGATGGATGTTTTTATAGAAATCGTAATGGTTCGACGAATTGTAATCGAATGCAGGAATATCATTTTACTTTTTGGTAAAATGGCTCCCGCCGGACCGACATGACCGCAAAGCAGAAACTTTGTCAATCTCCCGACCGGCACGTGGGGACATAGAGGTATTGTCGGCCAAACAGTTTTTCCGCGTTGTTTCGACAAAAAGAGTTACGAATTATGGATGTTTTTATAGAAATCGTAATGGTTCGATGAATTGTAACCGAATGCAGCGATATCATTTTACTTTTTGATAAAATGGCTCCCGCCGGACCGACATGACGGCAAAGATCAAACTTTGTCAATTTCCCGACCGGCACGAGGGGACATAGGAGAATTGTCGGCCAAACAATTTTTCCGCGTTATTTCGATAACAAGAGTTACGAATGATGGATGTTTTTATAGAAATCGTAATGGTTCGACGAATTGTAATCGAATGCAGGAATATCATTTTACTTTTTGGTAAAATGGCTCCCGCCGGACCGACATGACCGCAAAGCAGAAACTTTGTCAATCTCCCGACCGGCACGTAGGGACATAGAGGTATTGTCGGCCAAACGGTTTTTCCGCGTTGTTTCGACAAAAAGAGTTACGAATTATGGATGTTTTTATAGAAATCGTAATGGTTCGATGAATTGTAACCGAATGCAGCGATATCATTTTACTTTTTGATAAAATGGCTCCCGCCGGACCGACATGACGGCGAAGATCAAACTTTGTCAATCTCCCGACCGGCACGAGGGGACATAGAGGTATTGTCGGCCAAACAGTTTTTCCGCGTTATTTCGACAAAAAGAGTTACGAATTATGGATGTTTTTATAGAAATCGTAATGGTTCGATGAATTGTAACCGAATGCAGCGATATCATTTTACTTTTTGGTAAAATGGCTCCCGCCGGACCGACATGACCGCAAAGCAGACACTTTGTCAATCTCCCGACCGGCACGTGGGGACATAGAGGTATTGTCGGCCAAACAGCTTTTCCGCGTTGTTTCGACAAAAAGAGTTACGAATTATGGATGTTTTTATAGAAATCGTAATCGTTCGATGAATTGTATCCGAATGCAGTGATATCATTTTACTTCTTGATAAAATGGCTCCCGCCGGACCGACATGACGGCAAAGATCAAACTTTGTCAATCTCCCGACCGGCACGTGGGGACATAGAGGTATTGTCGGCCAAACAATTTTTCCGCGTTATTTCGATAACAAGAGTTACGAATTATGGATATTTTTATAGAAATCGTAATGGTTCGACGAATTGTAATCGAATGCAGGAATATCATTTTACTTTTTGGTAAAATGGCTCCCGCCGGACCGACATGACCGCAAAGCAGACTCTTTGTCAATCTCCCGACCGGCACGTGGGGACATAGAGGTATTGTCGGCCAAACAGTTTTTCCGCGTTATTTCGACAAAAAGAGTTACGAATTATGGATGTTTTTATAGAAATCGTAATGGTTCGATGAATTGTAACCGAATGCAGCGATATCATTTTACTTTTTGGTAAAATGGCTCCCGCCGGACCGACATGACGGCGAAGATCAAACTTTGTCAATCTCCCGACCGGCACGTGGGGACATAGAGGTATTGTCGGCCAAACAGTTTTTGCGCGTTATTTCGACAAAAAGAGTTACGAATTATGGATGTTTTTATAGAAATCGTAATGGTTCGATGAATTGTAACCGAATGCAGCGATATCATTTTACTTTTTGATAAAATGGCTTCCGCCGGACCGACATGACGGCAAAGATCAAACTTTGTCAATTTCCCGACCGGCACGAGGGGACATAGGAGAATTGTCGGCCAAACAATTTTTCCGCGTTATTTCGATAACAAGAGTTACGAATGATGGATGTTTTTATAGAAATCGTAATGGTTCGACGAATTGTAATCGAATGCAGGAATATCATTTTACTTTTTGGTAAAATGGCTCCCGCCGGACCGACATGACCGCAAAGCAGAAACTTTGTCAATCTCCCGACCGGCACGTGGGGACATAGAGGTATTGTCGGCCAAACAGTTTTTCCGCGTTGTTTCGACAAAAAGAGTTACGAATTATGGATGTTTTTATAGAAATCGTAATGGTTCGATGAATTGTAACCGAATGCAGCGATATCATTTTACTTTTTGATAAAATGGCTCCCGCCGGACCGACATGACGGCAAAGATCAAACTTTGTCAATTTCCCGACCGGCACGAGGGGACATAGGAGAATTGTCGGCCAAACAATTTTTCCGCGTTATTTCGATAACAAGAGTTACGAATGATGGATGTTTTTATAGAAATCGTAATGGTTCGACGAATTGTAATCGAATGCAGGAATATCATTTTACTTTTTGGTAAAATGGCTCCCGCCGGACCGACATGACCGCAAAGCAGAAACTTTGTCAATCTCCCGACCGGCACGTAGGGACATAGAGGTATTGTCGGCCAAACGGTTTTTCCGCGTTGTTTCGACAAAAAGAGTTACGAATTATGGATGTTTTTATAGAAATCGTAATGGTTCGATGAATTGTAACCGAATGCAGCGATATCATTTTACTTTTTGATAAAATGGCTCCCGCCGGACCGACATGACGGCGAAGATCAAACTTTGTCAATCTCCCGACCGGCACGAGGGGACATAGAGGTATTGTCGGCCAAACAGTTTTTCCGCGTTATTTCGACAAAAAGAGTTACGAATTATGGATGTTTTTATAGAAATCGTAATGGTTCGATGAATTGTAACCGAATGCAGCGATATCATTTTACTTTTTGGTAAAATGGCTCCCGCCGGACCGACATGACCGCAAAGCAGACACTTTGTCAATCTCCCGACCGGCACGTGGGGACATAGAGGTATTGTCGGCCAAACAGCTTTTCCGCGTTGTTTCGACAAAAAGAGTTACGAATTATGGATGTTTTTATAGAAATCGTAATCGTTCGATGAATTGTATCCGAATGCAGTGATATCATTTTACTTCTTGATAAAATGGCTCCCGCCGGACCGACATGACGGCAAAGATCAAACTTTGTCAATCTCCCGACCGGCACGTGGGGACATAGAGGTATTGTCGGCCAAACAATTTTTCCGCGTTATTTCGATAACAAGAGTTACGAATTATGGATATTTTTATAGAAATCGTAATGGTTCGACGAATTGTAATCGAATGCAGGAATATCATTTTACTTTTTGGTAAAATGGCTCCCGCCGGACCGACATGACCGCAAAGCAGACTCTTTGTCAATCTCCCGACCGGCACGTGGGGACATAGAGGTATTGTCGGCCAAACAGTTTTTCCGCGTTATTTCGACAAAAAGAGTTACGAATTATGGATGTTTTTATAGAAATCGTAATGGTTCGATGAATTGTAACCGAATGCAGCGATATCATTTTACTTTTTGGTAAAATGGCTCCCGCCGGACCGACATGACGGCGAAGATCAAACTTTGTCAATCTCCCGACCGGCACGTGGGGACATAGAGGTATTGTCGGCCAAACAGTTTTTGCGCGTTATTTCGACAAAAAGAGTTACGAATTATGGATGTTTTTATAGAAATCGTAATGGTTCGATGAATTGTAACCGAATGCAGCGATATCATTTTACTTTTTGATAAAATGGCTTCCGCCGGACCGACATGACGGCAAAGATCAAACTTTGTCAATTTCCCGACCGGCACGAGGGGACATAGGAGAATTGTCGGCCAAACAATTTTTCCGCGTTATTTCGATAACAAGAGTTACGAATTATGGATATTTTTATAGAAATCGTAATGGTTCGACGAATTGTAATCGAATGCAGGAATATCATTTTACTTTTTGGTAAAATGGCTCCCGCCGGACCGACCTGACCGCAAAGCAGAAACTTTGTCAATCTCCCGACCGGCACGTGGGGACATAGAGGTATTGTCGGCCAAACAGTTTTTCCGCGTTGTTTCGACAAAAAGAGTTACGAATTATGGATGTTTTTATAGAAATCGTAATGGTTCGATGAATTGTAACCGAATGCAGCGATATCATTTTACTTTTTGATAAAATGGCTCCCGCCGGACCGACATGACGGCGAAGATCAAACTTTGTCAATCTCCCGACCGGCACGAGGGGACATAGAGGTATTGTCGGCCAAACAGTTTTTCCGCGTTATTTCGACAAAAAGAGTTACGAATTATGGATGTTTTTATAGAAATCGTAATGGTTCGATGAATTGTAACCGAATGCAGCGATATCATTTTACTTTTTGGTAAAATGGCTCCCGCCGGACCGACATGACCGCAAAGCAGACACTTTGTCAATCTCCCGACCGGCACGTGGGGATATAGAGGTATTGTCGGCCAAACAGCTTTTCCGCGTTGTTTCGACAAAAAGAGTTACGAATTATGGATGTTTTTATAGAAATCGTAATCGTTCGATGAATTTTATCCGAATGCAGTGATATCATTTTACTTTTTGATAAAATGGCTCCCGCCGGACCGACATGACGGCAAAGATCAAGCTTTGTCAATCTCCCGACCGGCACGTGGGGACATAGAGGTATTGTCGGCCAAACAGTTTTTCCGCGTTATTTCGACAAAAAGAGTTACGAATTATGGATGTTTTTATAGAAATCGTAATGGTTCGATGAATTGTAACCGAATGCAGCGATATCATTTTACTTTTTGATAAAATGGCTCCCGCCGGACCGACATGACGGCAAAGATCAAACTTTGTCAATTTCCCGACCGGCACGAGGGGACATAGGAGAATTGTCGGCCAAACAATTTTTCCGCGTTATTTCGATAACAAGAGTTACGAATTATGGATATTTTTATAGAAATCGTAATGGTTCGACGAATTGTAACCGAATGCAGCGATATCATTTTACTTTTTGATAAAATGGCTCCCGCCGGACCGACATGACGGCGAAGATCAAACTTTGTCAATCTCCCGACCGGCACGTGGGGACATAGAGGTATTGTCGGCCAAACAGTTTTTGCGCGTTATTTCGACAAAAAGAGTTACGAATTATGGATGTTTTTATAGAAATCGTAATGGTTCGATGAATTGTAACCGAATGCAGCGATATCATTTTACTTTTTGATAAAATGGCTCCCGCCGGACCGACATGACGGCAAAGATCAAACTTTGTCAATTTCCCGACCGGCACGAGGGGACATAGGAGAATTGTCGGCCAAACAATTTTTCCGCGTTATTTCGATAACAAGAGTTACGAATTATGGATGTTTTTATAGAAATCGTAATGGTTCGATGAATTGTAACCGAATGCAGCGATATCATTTTACTTTTTGGTAAAATGGCTCCCGCCGGACCGACATGACCGCAAAGCAGACACTTTGTCAATCTCCCGACCGGCACGTGGGAACATAGAGGTATTGTCGGCCAAACAGCTTTTCCGCGTTGTTTCGACAAAAAGAGTTACGAATTATGGATGTTTTTATAGAAATCGTAATCGTTCGATGAATTGTATCCGAATGCGGTGATATCATTTTACTTTTTGATAAAATGGCTCCCGCCGGACCGACATGACGGCAAAGATCAAGCTTTGTCAATCTCCCGACCGGCACGTGGGGACATAGAGGTATTGTCGGCCAAACAGTTTTTCCGCGTTATTTCGACAAAAAGAGTTACGAATTATGGATGTTTTTATAGAAATCGTAATGGTTCGATGAATTGTAACCGAATGCAGCGATATCATTTTACTTTTTGATAAAATGGCTCCCGCCGGACCGACATGACGGCAAAGATCAAACTTTGTCAATTTCCCGACCGGCACGAGGGGACATAGGAGAATTGTCGGCCAAACAATTTTTCCGCGTTATTTCGATAACAAGAGTTACGAATGATGGATGTTTTTATAGAAATCGTAATGGTTCGACGAATTGTAATCGAATGCAGGAATATCATTTTACTTTTTGGTAAAATGGCTCCCGCCGGACCGACATGACCGCAAAGCAGAAACTTTGTCAATCTCCCGACCGGCACGTAGGGACATAGAGGTATTGTCGGCCAAACGGTTTTTCCGCGTTGTTTCGACAAAAAGAGTTACGAATTATGGATGTTTTTATAGAAATCGTAATGGTTCGATGAATTGTAACCGAATGCAGCGATATCATTTTACTTTTTGATAAAATGGCTCCCGCCGGACCGACATGACGGCGAAGATCAAACTTTGTCAATCTCCCGACCGGCACGAGGGGACATAGAGGTATTGTCGGCCAAACAGTTTTTCCGCGTTATTTCGACAAAAAGAGTTACGAATTATGGATGTTTTTATAGAAATCGTAATGGTTCGATGAATTGTAACCGAATGCAGCGATATCATTTTACTTTTTGGTAAAATGGCTCCCGCCGGACCGACATGACCGCAAAGCAGACACTTTGTCAATCTCCCGACCGGCACGTGGGGACATAGAGGTATTGTCGGCCAAACAGCTTTTCCGCGTTGTTTCGACAAAAAGAGTTACGAATTATGGATGTTTTTATAGAAATCGTAATCGTTCGATGAATTGTATCCGAATGCAGTGATATCATTTTACTTCTTGATAAAATGGCTCCCGCCGGACCGACATGACGGCAAAGATCAAACTTTGTCAATCTCCCGACCGGCACGTGGGGACATAGAGGTATTGTCGGCCAAACAATTTTTCCGCGTTATTTCGATAACAAGAGTTACGAATTATGGATATTTTTATAGAAATCGTAATGGTTCGACGAATTGTAATCGAATGCAGGAATATCATTTTACTTTTTGGTAAAATGGCTCCCGCCGGACCGACATGACCGCAAAGCAGACTCTTTGTCAATCTCCCGACCGGCACGTGGGGACATAGAGGTATTGTCGGCCAAACAGTTTTTCCGCGTTATTTCGACAAAAAGAGTTACGAATTATGGATGTTTTTATAGAAATCGTAATGGTTCGATGAATTGTAACCGAATGCAGCGATATCATTTTACTTTTTGGTAAAATGGCTCCCGCCGGACCGACATGACGGCGAAGATCAAACTTTGTCAATCTCCCGACCGGCACGTGGGGACATAGAGGTATTGTCGGCCAAACAGTTTTTGCGCGTTATTTCGACAAAAAGAGTTACGAATTATGGATGTTTTTATAGAAATCGTAATGGTTCGATGAATTGTAACCGAATGCAGCGATATCATTTTACTTTTTGATAAAATGGCTTCCGCCGGACCGACATGACGGCAAAGATCAAACTTTGTCAATTTCCCGACCGGCACGAGGGGACATAGGAGAATTGTCGGCCAAACAATTTTTCCGCGTTATTTCGATAACAAGAGTTACGAATGATGGATGTTTTTATAGAAATCGTAATGGTTCGACGAATTGTAATCGAATGCAGGAATATCATTTTACTTTTTGGTAAAATGGCTCCCGCCGGACCGACATGACCGCAAAGCAGAAACTTTGTCAATCTCCCGACCGGCACGTGGGGACATAGAGGTATTGTCGGCCAAACAGTTTTTCCGCGTTGTTTCGACAAAAAGAGTTACGAATTATGGATGTTTTTATAGAAATCGTAATGGTTCGATGAATTGTAACCGAATGCAGCGATATCATTTTACTTTTTGATAAAATGGCTCCCGCCGGACCGACATGACGGCAAAGATCAAACTTTGTCAATTTCCCGACCGGCACGAGGGGACATAGGAGAATTGTCGGCCAAACAATTTTTCCGCGTTATTTCGATAACAAGAGTTACGAATGATGGATGTTTTTATAGAAATCGTAATGGTTCGACGAATTGTAATCGAATGCAGGAATATCATTTTACTTTTTGGTAAAATGGCTCCCGCCGGACCGACATGACCGCAAAGCAGAAACTTTGTCAATCTCCCGACCGGCACGTAGGGACATAGAGGTATTGTCGGCCAAACGGTTTTTCCGCGTTGTTTCGACAAAAAGAGTTACGAATTATGGATGTTTTTATAGAAATCGTAATGGTTCGATGAATTGTAACCGAATGCAGCGATATCATTTTACTTTTTGATAAAATGGCTCCCGCCGGACCGACATGACGGCGAAGATCAAACTTTGTCAATCTCCCGACCGGCACGAGGGGACATAGAGGTATTGTCGGCCAAACAGTTTTTCCGCGTTATTTCGACAAAAAGAGTTACGAATTATGGATGTTTTTATAGAAATCGTAATGGTTCGATGAATTGTAACCGAATGCAGCGATATCATTTTACTTTTTGGTAAAATGGCTCCCGCCGGACCGACATGACCGCAAAGCAGACACTTTGTCAATCTCCCGACCGGCACGTGGGGACATAGAGGTATTGTCGGCCAAACAGCTTTTCCGCGTTGTTTCGACAAAAAGAGTTACGAATTATGGATGTTTTTATAGAAATCGTAATCGTTCGATGAATTGTATCCGAATGCAGTGATATCATTTTACTTCTTGATAAAATGGCTCCCGCCGGACCGACATGACGGCAAAGATCAAACTTTGTCAATCTCCCGACCGGCACGTGGGGACATAGAGGTATTGTCGGCCAAACAATTTTTCCGCGTTATTTCGATAACAAGAGTTACGAATTATGGATATTTTTATAGAAATCGTAATGGTTCGACGAATTGTAATCGAATGCAGGAATATCATTTTACTTTTTGGTAAAATGGCTCCCGCCGGACCGACATGACCGCAAAGCAGACTCTTTGTCAATCTCCCGACCGGCACGTGGGGACATAGAGGTATTGTCGGCCAAACAGTTTTTCCGCGTTATTTCGACAAAAAGAGTTACGAATTATGGATGTTTTTATAGAAATCGTAATGGTTCGATGAATTGTAACCGAATGCAGCGATATCATTTTACTTTTTGGTAAAATGGCTCCCGCCGGACCGACATGACGGCGAAGATCAAACTTTGTCAATCTCCCGACCGGCACGTGGGGACATAGAGGTATTGTCGGCCAAACAGTTTTTGCGCGTTATTTCGACAAAAAGAGTTACGAATTATGGATGTTTTTATAGAAATCGTAATGGTTCGATGAATTGTAACCGAATGCAGCGATATCATTTTACTTTTTGATAAAATGGCTTCCGCCGGACCGACATGACGGCAAAGATCAAACTTTGTCAATTTCCCGACCGGCACGAGGGGACATAGGAGAATTGTCGGCCAAACAATTTTTCCGCGTTATTTCGATAACAAGAGTTACGAATTATGGATATTTTTATAGAAATCGTAATGGTTCGACGAATTGTAATCGAATGCAGGAATATCATTTTACTTTTTGGTAAAATGGCTCCCGCCGGACCGACCTGACCGCAAAGCAGAAACTTTGTCAATCTCCCGACCGGCACGTGGGGACATAGAGGTATTGTCGGCCAAACAGTTTTTCCGCGTTGTTTCGACAAAAAGAGTTACGAATTATGGATGTTTTTATAGAAATCGTAATGGTTCGATGAATTGTAACCGAATGCAGCGATATCATTTTACTTTTTGATAAAATGGCTCCCGCCGGACCGACATGACGGCGAAGATCAAACTTTGTCAATCTCCCGACCGGCACGAGGGGACATAGAGGTATTGTCGGCCAAACAGTTTTTCCGCGTTATTTCGACAAAAAGAGTTACGAATTATGGATGTTTTTATAGAAATCGTAATGGTTCGATGAATTGTAACCGAATGCAGCGATATCATTTTACTTTTTGGTAAAATGGCTCCCGCCGGACCGACATGACCGCAAAGCAGACACTTTGTCAATCTCCCGACCGGCACGTGGGGATATAGAGGTATTGTCGGCCAAACAGCTTTTCCGCGTTGTTTCGACAAAAAGAGTTACGAATTATGGATGTTTTTATAGAAATCGTAATCGTTCGATGAATTTTATCCGAATGCAGTGATATCATTTTACTTTTTGATAAAATGGCTCCCGCCGGACCGACATGACGGCAAAGATCAAGCTTTGTCAATCTCCCGACCGGCACGTGGGGACATAGAGGTATTGTCGGCCAAACAGTTTTTCCGCGTTATTTCGACAAAAAGAGTTACGAATTATGGATGTTTTTATAGAAATCGTAATGGTTCGATGAATTGTAACCGAATGCAGCGATATCATTTTACTTTTTGATAAAATGGCTCCCGCCGGACCGACATGACGGCAAAGATCAAACTTTGTCAATTTCCCGACCGGCACGAGGGGACATAGGAGAATTGTCGGCCAAACAATTTTTCCGCGTTATTTCGATAACAAGAGTTACGAATTATGGATATTTTTATAGAAATCGTAATGGTTCGACGAATTGTAACCGAATGCAGCGATATCATTTTACTTTTTGATAAAATGGCTCCCGCCGGACCGACATGACGGCGAAGATCAAACT
This sequence comes from Bombus sonorus, assembly GCA_029958995.1. Taxonomy (NCBI): domain Eukaryota; kingdom Metazoa; phylum Arthropoda; class Insecta; order Hymenoptera; family Apidae; genus Bombus; species Bombus sonorus. Next base: position 11,099 of record JARWAU010000221.1, on the reverse strand, counting down.
TTGTCAATCTCCCGACCGGCACGTGGGGACATAGAGGTATTGTCGGCCAAACAGTTTTTGCGCGTTATTTCGACAAAAAGAGTTACGAATTATGGATGTTTTTATAGAAATCGTAATGGTTCGATGAATTGTAACCGAATGCAGCGATATCATTTTATTTTTTGATAAAATGGCTCCCGCCGGACCGACATGACGGCAAAGATCAAACTTTGTCAATTTCCCGACCGGCACGAGGGGACATAGGAGAATTGTCGGCCAAACAATTTTTCCGCGTTATTTCGATAACAAGAGTTACGAATTATGGATGTTTTTATAGAAATCGTAATGGTTCGATGAATTGTAACCGAATGCAGCGATATCATTTTACTTTTTGGTAAAATGGCTCCCGCCGGACCGACATGACCGCAAAGCAGACACTTTGTCAATCTCCCGACCGGCACGTGGGAACATAGAGGTATTGTCGGCCAAACAGCTTTTCCGCGTTGTTTCGACAAAAAGAGTTACGAATTATGGATGTTTTTATAGAAATCGTAATCGTTCGATGAATTGTATCCGAATGCGGTGATATCATTTTACTTTTTGATAAAATGGCTCCCGCCGGACCGACATGACGGCAAAGATCAAGCTTTGTCAATCTCCCGACCGGCACGTGGGGACATAGAGGTATTGTCGGCCAAACAGTTTTTCCGCGTTATTTCGACAAAAAGAGTTACGAATTATGGATGTTTTTATAGAAATCGTAATGGTTCGATGAATTGTAACCGAATGCAGCGATATCATTTTACTTTTTGATAAAATGGCTCCCGCCGGACCGACATGACGGCAAAGATCAAACTTTGTCAATTTCCCGACCGGCACGAGGGGACATAGGAGAATTGTCGGCCAAACAATTTTTCCGCGTTATTTCGATAACAAGAGTTACGAATTATGGATATTTTTATAGAAATCGTAATGGTTCGACGAATTGTAATCGAATGCAGGAATATCATTTTACTTTTTGGTAAAATGGCTCCCGCCGGACCGACATGACCGCAAAGCAGAAACTTTGTCAATCTCCCGACCGGCACGTGGGGACATAGAGGTATTGTCGGCCAAACAGTTTTTCCGCGTTGTTTCGACAAAAAGAGTTACGAATTATGGATGTTTTTATAGAAATCGTAATGGTTCGATGAATTGTAACCGAATGCAGCGATATCATTTTACTTTTTGATAAAATGGCTCCCGCCGGACCGACATGACGGCAAAGATCAAACTTTGTCAATTTCCCGACCGGCACGAGGGGACATAGGAGAATTGTCGGCCAAACAATTTTTCCGCGTTATTTCGATAACAAGATTTACGAATGATGGATATTTTTATAGAAATCGTAATGGTTCGACGAATTGTAATCGAATGCAGGAATATCATTTTACTTTTTGGTAAAATGGCTCCCGCCGGACCGACATGACCGCAAAGCAGAAACTTTGTCAATCTCCCGACCGGCACGTAGGGACATAGAGGTATTGTCGGCCAAACGGTTTTTCCGCGTTGTTTCGACAAAAAGAGTTACGAATTATGGATGTTTTTATAGAAATCGTAATGGTTCGATGAATTGTAACCGAATGCAGCGATATCATTTTACTTTTTGATAAAATGGCTCCCGCCGGACCGACATGACGGCGAAGATCAAACTTTGTCAATCTCCCGACCGGCACGAGGGGACATAGAGGTATTGTCGGCCAAACAGTTTTTCCGCGTTATTTCGACAAAAAGAGTTACGAATTATGGATGTTTTTATAGAAATCGTAATGGTTCGATGAATTGTAACCGAATGCAGCGATATCATTTTACTTTTTGGTAAAATGGCTCCCGCCGGACCGACATGACCGCAAAGCAGACACTTTGTCAATCTCCCGACCGGCACGTGGGGACATAGAGGTATTGTCGGCCAAACAGCTTTTCCGCGTTGTTTCGACAAAAAGAGTTACGAATTATGGATGTTTTTATAGAAATCGTAATCGTTCGATGAATTGTATCCGAATGCAGTGATATCATTTTACTTCTTGATAAAATGGCTCCCGCCGGACCGACATGACGGCAAAGATCAAACTTTGTCAATCTCCCGACCGGCACGTGGGGACATAGAGGTATTGTCGGCCAAACAATTTTTCCGCGTTATTTCGATAACAAGAGTTACGAATTATGGATGTTTTTATAGAAATCGTAATGGTTCGATGAATTGTAACCGAATGCAGCGATATCATTTTACTTTTTGATAAAATGGCTTCCGCCGGACCGACATGACGGCAAAGATCAAACTTTGTCAATTTCCCGACCGGCACGAGGGGACATAGGAGAATTGTCGGCCAAACAATTTTTCCGCGTTATTTCGATAACAAGAGTTACGAATTATGGATATTTTTATAGAAATCGTAATGGTTCGACGAATTGTAATCGAATGCAGGAATATCATTTTACTTTTTGGTAAAATGGCTCCCGCCGGACCGACATGACCGCAAAGCAGACACTTTGTCAATCTCCCGACCGGCACGTGGGGATATAGAGGTATTGTCGGCCAAACAGCTTTTCCGCGTTGTTTCGACAAAAAGAGTTACGAATTATGGATGTTTTTATAGAAATCGTAATCGTTCGATGAATTTTATCCGAATGCAGTGATATCATTTTACTTTTTGATAAAATGGCTCCCGCCGGACCGACATGACGGCAAAGATCAAGCTTTGTCAATCTCCCGACCGGCACGTGGGGACATAGAGGTATTGTCGGCCAAACAGTTTTTCCGCGTTATTTCGACAAAAAGAGTTACGAATTATGGATGTTTTTATAGAAATCGTAATGGTTCGATGAATTGTAACCGAATGCAGCGATATCATTTTACTTTTTGATAAAATGGCTCCCGCCGGACCGACATGACGGCAAAGATCAAACTTTGTCAATTTCCCGACCGGCACGAGGGGACATAGGAGAATTGTCGGCCAAACAATTTTTCCGCGTTATTTCGATAACAAGAGTTACGAATTATGGATATTTTTATAGAAATCGTAATGGTTCGACGAATTGTAACCGAATGCAGCGATATCATTTTACTTTTTGATAAAATGGCTCCCGCCGGACCGACATGACGGCGAAGATCAAACTTTGTCAATCTCCCGACCGGCACGTGGGGACATAGAGGTATTGTCGGCCAAACAGTTTTTGCGCGTTATTTCGACAAAAAGAGTTACGAATTATGGATGTTTTTATAGAAATCGTAATGGTTCGATGAATTGTAACCGAATGCAGCGATATCATTTTACTTTTTGATAAAATGGCTCCCGCCGGACCGACATGACGGCAAAGATCAAACTTTGTCAATTTCCCGACCGGCACGAGGGGACATAGGAGAATTGTCGGCCAAACAATTTTTCCGCGTTATTTCGATAACAAGAGTTACGAATTATGGATATTTTTATAGAAATCGTAATGGTTCGACGAATTGTAATCGAATGCAGGAATATCATTTTACTTTTTGGTAAAATGGCTCCCGCCGGACCGACATGACCGCAAAGCAGAAACTTTGTCAATCTCCCGACCGGCACGTGGGGACATAGAGGTATTGTCGGTCAAACAGTTTTTCCGCGTTGTTTCGACAAAAAGAGTTACGAATTATGGATGTTTTTATAGAAATCGTAATGGTTCGATGAATTGTAACCGAATGCAGCGATATCATTTTACTTTTTGATAAAATGGCTCCCGCCGGACCGACATGACGGCAAAGATCAAACTTTGTCAATTTCCCGACCGGCACGAGGGGACATAGTAGAATTGTCGGCCAAACAATTTTTCCGCGTTATTTCGATAACAAGAGTTACGAATTATGGATATTTTTATAGAAATCGTAATGGTTCGACGAATTGTAATCGAATGCAGGAATATCATTTTACTTTTTGGTAAAATGGCTCCCGCCGGACCGACATGACCGCAAAGCAGAAACTTTGTCAATCTCCCGACCGGCACGTGGGGACATAGAGGTATTGTCGGCCAAACAGTTTTTCCGCGTTGTTTCGACAAAAAGAGTTACGAATTATGGATGTTTTTATAGAAATCGTAATGGTTCGATGAATTGTAACCGAATGCAGCGATATCATTTTACTTTTTGATAAAATGGCTCCCGCCGGACCGACATGACGGCAAAGATCAAACTTTGTCAATTTCCCGACCGGCACGAGGGGACATAGGAGAATTGTCGGCCAAACAATTTTTCCGCGTTATTTCGACAAAAAGAGTTACGAATTATGGATGTTTTTATAGAAATCGTAATGGTTCGATGAATTGTAACCGAATGCAGCGATATCATTTTACTTTTTGATAAAATGGCTCCCGCCGGACCGACATGACGGCGAAGATCAAACTTTGTCAATCTCCCGACCGGCACGAGGGGACATAGAGGTATTGTCGGCCAAACAGTTTTTCCGCGTTATTTCGACAAAAAGAGTTACGAATTATGGATGTTTTTATAGAAATCGTAATGGTTCGATGAATTGTAACCGAATGCAGCGATATCATTTTACTTTTTGGTAAAATGGCTCCCGCCGGACCGACATGACCGCAAAGCAGACACTTTGTCAATCTCCCGACCGGCACGTGGGGACATAGAGGTATTGTCGGCCAAACAGCTTTTCCGCGTTGTTTCGACAAAAAGAGTTACGAACTATGGATGTTTTTATAGAAATCGTAATGGTTCGATGAATTGTAACCGAATGCAGCGATATCATTTTACTTTTTGATAAAATGGCTCCCGCCGGACCTACATGACGGCAAAGATCAAACTTTGTCAATCTCCCGACCGGCACGTGGGGACATAGAGGTATTGTCGGCCAAACAGTTTTTGCGCGTTATTTCGACAAAAAGAGTTACGAATTATGGATGTTTTTATAGAAATCGTAATGGTTCGATGAATTGTAACCGAATGCAGCGATATCATTTTACTTTTTGATAAAATGGCTGCCGCCGGACCGACATGAAGGCAAAGTTCAAACTTTGTCAATTTCCCGACCGGCACGACGGGACATAGGAGAATTGTCGGCCAAACAATTTTTCCGCGTTGTTTCGATAACAAGAGTTACGAATTATGGATATTTTTATAGAAATCGTAATGGTTCGACGAATTGTAATCGAATGCAGGAATATCATTTTACATTTTGGTAAAATGGCTCCCGCCGGACCGACATGACCGCAAAGCAGACACTTTGTCAATCTCCCGACCTGCACGAGGGGACATAGAGGTATTGTCGGCCAAACAGCTTTTCCGCGTTGTTTCGACAAAAAGAGTTACGAATTATGGATGTTTTTATAGAAATCGTAATCGTTCGATGAATTGTATCCGAATGCAGTGATATCATTTTACTTTTTGATAAAATGGCTCCCGCCGGACCGACATGACGGCAAAGATCAAACTTTGTCAATCTCCCGACCGGCACGTGTGGACATAGAGGTATTGTCGGCCAAACAGTTTTTGCGCGTTATTTCGACAAAAAGAGTTACGGATTATGGATGTTTTTATAGAAATCGTAATGGTTCGATGAATTGTAACCGAATGCAGCGATATCATTTTACTTTTTGATAAAATGGCTGCCGCCGGACCGACATGAAGGCAAAGTTCAAACTTTGTCAATTTCCCGACCGGCACGAGGGGACATAGGAGAATTGTCGGCCAAACAATTTTTCCGCGTTGTTTCGATAACAAGAGTTACGAATTATGGATATTTTTATAGAAATCGTAATGGTTCGATGAATTGGGACCGAATGCAGCGATATCATTTTACTTTTTGATAAAATGGCTCCCGCCGGACCGACATGACGGCAAAGATCAAACTTTGTCAATCTCCCGACCGGCACGAGGGGACATAGAGGTATTGTCGGCCAAACAGTTTTTCCGCGTTATTTCGACAAAAAGAGTTACGAATTATGGATGTTTTTATAGAAATCGTAATGGTTCGATGAATTGTAACCGAATGCAGCGATATCATTTTACTTTTTGGTAAAATGGCTCCCGCCGGACCGACATGACCGCAAAGCAGACACTTTGTCAATCTCCCGACCGGCACGTGGGGACATAGAGGTATTGTCGGCCAAACAGCTTTTCCGCGTTGTTTCGACAAAAAGAGTTACGAATTATGGATGTTTTTATAGAAATCGTAATCGTTCGATGAATTGTATCCGAATGCAGTGATATCATTTTACTTCTTGATAAAATGGCTCCCGCCGGACCGACATGACGGCAAAGATCAAACTTTGTCAATCTCCCGACCGGCACGTGGGGACATAGAGGTATTGTCGGCCAAACAATTTTTCCGCGTTATTTCGATAACAAGAGTTACGAATTATGGATGTTTTTATAGAAATCGTAATGGTTCGATGAATTGTAACCGAATGCAGCGATATCATTTTACTTTTTGATAAAATGGCTTCCGCCGGACCGACATGACGGCAAAGATCAAACTTTGTCAATTTCCCGACCGGCACGAGGGGACATAGGAGAATTGTCGGCCAAACAATTTTTCCGCGTTATTTCGATAACAAGAGTTACGAATTATGGATATTTTTATAGAAATCGTAATGGTTCGACGAATTGTAATCGAATGCAGGAATATCATTTTACTTTTTGGTAAAATGGCTCCCGCCGGACCGACATGACCGCAAAGCAGACACTTTGTCAATCTCCCGACCGGCACGTGGGGATATAGAGGTATTGTCGGCCAAACAGATTTTCCGCGTTGTTTCGACAAAAAGAGTTACGAATTATGGATGTTTTTATAGAAATCGTAATCGTTCGATGAATTTTATCCGAATGCAGTGATATCATTTTACTTTTTGATAAAATGGCTCCCGCCGGACCGACATGACGGCAAAGATCAAGCTTTGTCAATCTCCCGACCGGCACGTGGGGACATAGAGGTATTGTCGGCCAAACAGTTTTTCCGCGTTATTTCGACAAAAAGAGTTACGAATTATGGATGTTTTTATAGAAATCGTAATGGTTCGATGAATTGTAACCGAATGCAGCGATATCATTTTACTTTTTGATAAAATGGCTCCCGCCGGACCGACATGACGGCAAAGATCAAACTTTGTCAATTTCCCGACCGGCACGAGGGGACATAGGAGAATTGTCGGCCAAACAATTTTTCCGCGTTATTTCGATAACAAGAGTTACGAATTATGGATATTTTTATAGAAATCGTAATGGTTCGACGAATTGTAACCGAATGCAGCGATATCATTTTACTTTTTGATAAAATGGCTCCCGCCGGACCGACATGACGGCGAAGATCAAACTTTGTCAATCTCCCGACCGGCACGTGGGGACATAGAGGTATTGTCGGCCAAACAGTTTTTGCGCGTTATTTCGACAAAAAGAGTTACGAATTATGGATGTTTTTATAGAAATCGTAATGGTTCGATGAATTGTAACCGAATGCAGCGATATCATTTTACTTTTTGATAAAATGGCTCCCGCCGGACCGACATGACGGCAAAGATCAAACTTTGTCAATTTCCCGACCGGCACGAGGGGACATAGGAGAATTGTCGGCCAAACAATTTTTCCGCGTTATTTCGATAACAAGAGTTACGAATTATGGATATTTTTATAGAAATCGTAATGGTTCGACGAATTGTAATCGAATGCAGGAATATCATTTTACTTTTTGGTAAAATGGCTCCCGCCGGACCGACATGACCGCAAAGCAGAAACTTTGTCAATCTCCCGACCGGCACGTGGGGACATAGAGGTATTGTCGGTCAAACAGTTTTTCCGCGTTGTTTCGACAAAAAGAGTTACGAATTATGGATGTTTTTATAGAAATCGTAATGGTTCGATGAATTGTAACCGAATGCAGCGATATCATTTTACTTTTTGATAAAATGGCTCCCGCCGGACCGACATGACGGCAAAGATCAAACTTTGTCAATTTCCCGACCGGCACGAGGGGACATAGTAGAATTGTCGGCCAAACAATTTTTCCGCGTTATTTCGATAACAAGAGTTACGAATTATGGATATTTTTATAGAAATCGTAATGGTTCGACGAATTGTAATCGAATGCAGGAATATCATTTTACTTTTTGGTAAAATGGCTCCCGCCGGACCGACATGACCGCAAAGCAGAAACTTTGTCAATCTCCCGACCGGCACGTGGGGACATAGAGGTATTGTCGGCCAAACAGTTTTTCCGCGTTGTTTCGACAAAAAGAGTTACGAATTATGGATGTTTTTATAGAAATCGTAATGGTTCGATGAATTGTAACCGAATGCAGCGATATCATTTTACTTTTTGATAAAATGGCTCCCGCCGGACCGACATGACGGCAAAGATCAAACTTTGTCAATTTCCCGACCGGCACGAGGGGACATAGGAGAATTGTCGGCCAAACAATTTTTCCGCGTTATTTCGACAAAAAGAGTTACGAATTATGGATGTTTTTATAGAAATCGTAATGGTTCGATGAATTGTAACCGAATGCAGCGATATCATTTTACTTTTTGATAAAATGGCTCCCGCCGGACCGACATGACGGCGAAGATCAAACTTTGTCAATCTCCCGACCGGCACGAGGGGACATAGAGGTATTGTCGGCCAAACAGTTTTTCCGCGTTATTTCGACAAAAAGAGTTACGAATTATGGATGTTTTTATAGAAATCGTAATGGTTCGATGAATTGTAACCGAATGCAGCGATATCATTTTACTTTTTGGTAAAATGGCTCCCGCCGGACCGACATGACCGCAAAGCAGACACTTTGTCAATCTCCCGACCGGCACGTGGGGACATAGAGGTATTGTCGGCCAAACAGCTTTTCCGCGTTGTTTCGACAAAAAGAGTTACGAATTATGGATGTTTTTATAGAAATCGTAATCGTTCGATGAATTGTATCCGAATGCAGTGATATCATTTTACTTCTTGATAAAATGGCTCCCGCCGGACCGACATGACGGCAAAGATCAAACTTTGTCAATCTCCCGACCGGCACGTGGGGACATAGAGGTATTGTCGGCCAAACAATTTTTCCGCGTTATTTCGATAACAAGAGTTACGAATTATGGATATTTTTATAGAAATCGTAATGGTTCGACGAATTGTAATCGAATGCAGGAATATCATTTTACTTTTTGGTAAAATGGCTCCCGCCGGACCGACATGACCGCAAAGCAGACTCTTTGTCAATCTCCCGACCGGCACGTGGGGACATAGAGGTATTGTCGGCCAAACAGTTTTTCCGCGTTATTTCGACAAAAAGAGTTACGAATTATGGATGTTTTTATAGAAATCGTAATGGTTCGATGAATTGTAACCGAATGCAGCGATATCATTTTACTTTTTGGTAAAATGGCTCCCGCCGGACCGACATGACGGCGAAGATCAAACTTTGTCAATCTCCCGACCGGCACGTGGGGACATAGAGGTATTGTCGGCCAAACAGTTTTTGCGCGTTATTTCGACAAAAAGAGTTACGAATTATAGATGTTTTTATAGAAATCGTAATGGTTCGATGAATTGTAACCGAATGCAGCGATATCATTTTACTTTTTGATAAAATGGCTTCCGCCGGACCGACATGACGGCAAAGATCAAACTTTGTCAATTTCCCGACCGGCACGAGGGGACATAGGAGAATTGTCGGCCAAACAATTTTTCCGCGTTATTTCGATAACAAGAGTTACGAATTATGGATATTTTTATAGAAATCGTAATGGTTCGACGAATTGTAATCGAATGCAGGAATATCATTTTACTTTTTGGTAAAATGGCTCCCGCCGGACCGACCTGACCGCAAAGCAGAAACTTTGTCAATCTCCCGACCGGCACGTGGGGACATAGAGGTATTGTCGGCCAAACAGTTTTTCCGCGTTGTTTCGACAAAAAGAGTTACGAATTATGGATGTTTTTATAGAAATCGTAATGGTTCGATGAATTGTAACCGAATGCAGCGATATCATTTTACTTTTTGATAAAATGGCTCCCGCCGGACCGACATGACGGCGAAGATCAAACTTTGTCAATCTCCCGACCGGCACGAGGGGACATAGAGGTATTGTCGGCCAAACAGTTTTTCCGCGTTATTTCGACAAAAAGAGTTACGAATTATGGATGTTTTTATAGAAATCGTAATGGTTCGATGAATTGTAACCGAATGCAGCGATATCATTTTACTTTTTGGTAAAATGGCTTCCGCCGGACCGACATGACGGCAAAGATCAAACTTTGTCAATTTCCCGACCGGCACGAGGGGACATAGGAGAATTGTCGGCCAAACAATTTTTCCGCGTTATTTCGATAACAAGAGTTACGAATTATGGATATTTTTATAGAAATCGTAATGGTTCGACGAATTGTAATCGAATGCAGGAATATCATTTTACTTTTTGGTAAAATGGCTCCCGCCGGACCGACATGACCGCAAAGCAGACACTTTGTCAATCTCCCGACCGGCACGTGGGGATATAGAGGTATTGTCGGCCAAACAGCTTTTCCGCGTTGTTTCGACAAAAAGAGTTACGAATTATGGATGTTTTTATAGAAATCGTAATCGTTCGATGAATTTTATCCGAATGCAGTGATATCATTTTACTTTTTGATAAAATGGCTCCCGCCGGACCGACATGACGGCAAAGATCAAGCTTTGTCAATCTCCCGACCGGCACGTGGGGACATAGAGGTATTGTCGGCCAAACAGTTTTTCCGCGTTATTTCGACAAAAAGAGTTACGAATTATGGATGTTTTTATAGAAATCGTAATGGTTCGATGAATTGTAACCGAATGCAGCGATATCATTTTACTTTTTGATAAAATGGCTCCCGCCGGACCGACATGACGGCAAAGATCAAACTTTGTCAATTTCCCGACCGGCACGAGGGGACATAGGAGAATTGTCGGCCAAACAATTTTTCCGCGTTATTTCGATAACAAGAGTTACGAATTATGGATATTTTTATAGAAATCGTAATGGTTCGACGAATTGTAACCGAATGCAGCGATATCATTTTACTTTTTGATAAAATGGCTCCCGCCGGACCGACATGACGGCGAAGATCAAACTTTGTCAATCTCCCGACCGGCAC
>JARWAU010000220.1:0-44051 GCA_029958995.1 Bombus sonorus | reverse complement strand
CTGAAACTTCGTCAATCTCCTGACTGGTACGTAGGGACATAGAAGCATTGTCGGCCAAACAGCTATTCCGCGTTATTTCGATAACAAGAGTTACGAATTATGGATGTTTTTATAGAAATCGTAATGGTTCGATGAATTGTAACCGAATGCAACGATATCATTTTACTTTTTGATAAAATGGCTGCCGCCGGAACGACATGACGGCAAAGATCAAACTTTGTCAATTTCCCGATCGGCACGAGGGGACATAGTAGAATTGTCGGCCAAACAATTTTTCCGCGTTATTTCGATAACAAGAGTTACGAATTATGGATATTTTTATAGAAATCGTAATGGTTCGATGAATTGTAACCGAATGCAACGATATCATTTTACTTTTTGATAAAATGACTGCCGCCGGACCGACATGACGGCAAAGATCAAACTTTGTCAATTTCCTGACCGGCACGAGGGGACATAGGAGAATTGTCGGCCAAACAATTTTTCCGCGTTATTTCGATAACAAGAATTACGAATTATGGATATTTTTATAGAAATCGTAATGGTTCGACGAATTGAAATCGAATGCTGGAATATCATTTTACTTTTTGGTAAAATGGCTCCCGCCGGGCCGACATGACCGCAAAGCTGAAACTTCGTCAATCTCCTGACTGGTACGTAGGGACATAGAAGCATTGTCGGCCAAACAGCTATTCCGCGTTATTTCGATAACAAGAGTTACGAATTATGGATGTTTTTATAGAAATCGTAATGGTTCGATGAATTGTAACCGAATGCAACGATATCATTTTACTTTTTGATAAAATGGCTGCCGCCGGAACGACATGACGGCAAAGATCAAACTTTGTCAATTTCCCGATCGGCACGAGGGGACATAGTAGAATTGTCGGCCAAACAATTTTTCCGCGTTATTTCGATAACAAGAGTTACGAATTATGGATATTTTTATAGAAATCGTAATGGTTCGATGAATTGTAACCGAATGCAACGATATCATTTTACTTTTTGATAAAATGACTGCCGCCGGACCGACATGACGGCAAAGATCAAACTTTGTCAATTTCCCGACCGGCACGAGGGGACATAGGAGAATTGTCGGCCAAACAATTTTTCCGCGTTATATCGACAAAAAGAGTTACGAATTATGGATATTTTTATAGAAATCGTAATGGTTCGACGAATTGTAATCGAATGCACGAATATCATTTTACTTTTTGGTAAAATGGCTCCCGCCGGGCCGACATGACCGCTAAGCAGACACTTTGTCAATCTCCCGACCGGCACGTGGGGACATAGAGGTATTGTCGGCCAAACAGTTTTTCCGCGTTATTTCGACAAAAAGAGTTACGAATTATGGATGTTTTTATAGAAATCGTAATGGTTCGATGAATTGTAACCGAATGCAACGATATCATTTTACTTTTTGATAAAATGGCTGCCGCCGGACCGACATGACGGCAAAGATCAAACTTTGTCAATTTCCCGATCGGCACGAGGGGACATAGTAGAATTGTCGGCCAAACAATTTTTCCGCGTTATTTCGATAACAAGAGTTACGAATTATGGATATTTTTATAGAAATCGAAATGGTTCGATGAATTGTAACCGAATGCAACGATTTCATTTTACTTTTTGATAAAATGACTGCCGCCGGACCGACATGACGGCAAAGATCAAACTTTGTCAATTTCCTGACCGGCACGAGGGGACATAGGAGAATTGTCGGCCAAACAATTTTTCCGCGTTATTTCGATAACAAGAATTACGAATTATGGATATTTTTATAGAAATCGTAATGGTTCGACGGATTGTAATCGAATGCTGGAATATCATTTTACTTTTTGGTAAAATGGCTCCCGCCGGGCCGACATGACCGCAAAACAGACACTTTGTCAATCTCCCGACCGGCACGTGGGGACATAGAGGTATTGTCGGCCAAACAGTTTTTCCGCGTTATTTCGACAAAAAGAGTTACGAATTATGGATGTTTTTATAGAAATCGTAATGGTTCGATGGATTGTAACCGAGTGCAGCGATATCATTTTACTTTTTGATAAAATGGCTCCCGCCGGACCGACATGACAGCAAAGCTGAAACTTCGTCAATCTCCTGACCGCTACGTAGGGACATAGAAGCATTGTCGTCCAAACAGTTATTCCGCGTTATTTCGATAACAAGAGTTACGAATTATGGATGTTTTTATAGAAATCGTAATGGTTCGATGAATTGTAACCGAATGCAACGATATCATTTTACTTTTTGATAAAATGGCTGCCGCCAGACCGACATGACGGCAAAGATCAAACTTTGTCTATTTCCTGACCGGCACGAGGGGACATAGGAGAATTGTCGGCCAAACAATTTTTCCGCGTTATTTCGATAACAAGAATTACGAATTATGGATATTTTTATAGAAATCGTAATGGTTCGACGAATTGTAATCGAATGCTGGAATATCATTTTACTTTTTGGTAAAATGGCTCCCGCCGGGCCGACATGACCGCAAAGCAGACACTTTGTCAATCTCCCGACCGGCACGTGGGGACATAGAGGTATTGTCGGCCAAACAGTTTTTCCGCGTTATTTCGACAAAAAGAGTTACGAATTATGGATGTTTTTATAGAAATCGTAATGGTTCGATGAATTGTAACCGAATGCAACGATATCATTTTACTTTTTGATAAAATGGCTGCCGCCGGACCGACATGACGGCAAAGATCAAACTTTGTCAATTTCCCGACCGGCACGAGGGGACATAGGAGAATTGTCGGCCAAACAATTTTTCCGCGTTATATCGACAAAAATAGTTACGAATTATGGATATTTTTATAGAAATCGTAATGGTTCGACGAATTGTAATCGAATGCACGAATATCATTTTACTTTTTGATAAAACGGCTGCCGCCGGACCGACATGACGGCAAAGATCAAACTTTGTCAATTTCCCGATCGGCACGAGGGGACATAGTAGAATTGTCGGCCAAACAATTTTTCCGCGTTCTTTCGATAACAAGAGTTACGAATTATGGATATTTTTATAGAAATCGTAATGGTTCGATGAATTGTAACGGAATGCAACGATATCATTTTACTTTTTGATAAAATGACTGCCGCCGGACCGACATGACGGCAAAGATCAAACTTTGTCAATTTCCCGACCGGCACGAGGGGACATAGGAGAATTGTCGGCCAAACAATTTTTCCGCGTTATATCGACAAAAAGAGTTACGAATTATGGATATTTTTATAGAAATCGTAATGGTTCGACGAATTGTAATCGAATGCACGAATATCATTTTACTTTTTGGTAAAATGGCTCCCGCCGGGCCGACATGACCGCTAAGCAGACACTTTGTCAATCTCCCGACCGGCACGTGGGAACATAGAGGTATTGTCGGCCAAACAGTTTTTCCGCGTTATTTCGACAAAAAGAGCTACGAATTATGGATGTTTTTATAGAAATCGTAATGGTTCGATGAATTGTACCCGAATGCAACGATATCATTTTACTTTTTGATAAAATGGCTGCCGCCGGACCGACATGACGGCAAAGATCAAACTTTGTCAATTTCCCGATCGGCACGAGGGGACATAGTAGAATTGTCGGCCAAACAATTTTTCCGCGTTATTTCGATAACAAGAGTTACGAATTATGGATATTTTTATAGAAATCGTAATGGTTCGATGAATTGTAACCGAATGCAACGATATCATTTTACTTTTTGATAAAATGACTGCCGCCGGACCGACATGACGGCAAAGATCAAACTTTGTTAATTTCCTGACCGGCACGAGGGGACATAGGAGAATTGTCGGCCAAACAATTTTTCCGCGTTATTTCGATAACAAGAATTACGAATTATGGATATTTTTATAGAAATCGTAATGGTTCGACAGATTGTAATCGAATGCTGGAATATCATTTTACTTTTTGGTAAAATGGCTCCCGCCGGGCCGACATGACCGCAAAACAGACACTTTGTCAATCTCCCGACCGGCACGTGGGGACATAGAGGTATTGTCGGCCAAACAGTTTTTCCGCGTTATTTCGGCAAAAAGAGTTACGAATTATGGATGTTTTTATAGAAATCGTAATGGTTCGATGGATTGTAACCGAGTGCAGCGATATCATTTTACTTTTTGATAAAATGGCTCCCGCCGGACCGACATGACAGCAAAGCTGAAACTTCGTCAATCTCCTGACCGGTACGTAGGGACATAGAAGCATTGTCGTCCAAACAGATATTCCGCGTTATTTCGATAACAAGAGTTACGAATTATGGATGTTTTTATAGAAATCGTAATGGTTCGATGAATTGTAACCGAATGCAACGATATCATTTTACTTTTTGATAAAATGACTGCCGCCGGACCGACATGACGGCAAAGATCAAACTTTGTCAATTCCCTGACCGGCACGAGGGGACATAGGAGAATTGTCGGCCAAACAATTTTTCCGCGTTATTTCGATAACAAGAATTACGAATTATGGATATTTTTATAGAAATCGTAATGGTTCGACGAATTGTAATCGAATGCTGGAATATCATTTTACTTTTTGGTAAAATGGCTCCCGCCGGGCCGACATGACCTTAAAGTAGACACTTTGTCAATCTCCCGACCGGCACGTGGGGACATAGAGGTATTGTCGGCCAAACAGTTTTTCCGCGTTATTTCGACAAAAAGAGTTACGAATTATGGATGTTTTTATAGAAATCGTAATGGTTCGATGGATTGTAACCGAGTGCAGCGATATCATTTTACTTTTTGATAAAATGGCTCCCGCCGGACCGACATGACAGCAAAGCTGAAACTTCGTCAATCTCCTGACCGGTACGTAGGGACATAGAAGCATTGTCGTCCAAACAGTTATTCCGCGTTATTTCGATAACAAGAGTTACGAATTATGGATGTTTTTATAGAAATCGTAATGGTTCGATGAATTGTAACCGAATGCAACGATATCATTTTACTTTTCGATAAAATGGCTGCCGCCGGACCGACATGACGGCAAAGATCAAACTTTGTCAATTTCCCGATCGGCACGAGGGGACACAGAGGTATTGTCGGACAAACAGTTTTTCCGCGTTATTTCGACAAAACGAGTTACGAATTATGGATGTTTGTATAGAAATCGTAATGGTTCGATGGATTGTAACCGAATGCAGCGATATCATTTTACTTTTTGATAAAATGGCTCCCGCCGGACCGACATGACCGCAAAGCTGAAACTTCGTCAATCTCCTGACTGGTACGTAGGGACATAGAAGCATTGTCGGCCAAACAGCTATTCCGCGTTATTTCGATAACAAGAGTTACGAATTATGGATGTTTTTATAGAAATCGTAATGGTTCGATGAATTGTAACCGAATGCAACGATATCATTTTACTTTTTGATAAAATGACTGCCGCCGGACCGACATGACGGCAAAGATCAAACTTTGTTAATTTCCTGACCGGCACGAGGGGACATAGGAGAATTGTCGGCCAAACAATTTTTCCGCGTTATTTCGATAACAAGAATTACGAATTATGGATATTTTTATAGAAATCGTAATGGTTCGACAGATTGTAATCGAATGCTGGAATATCATTTTACTTTTTGGTAAAATGGCTCCCGCCGGGCCGACATGACCGCAAAACAGACACTTTGTCAATCTCCCGACCGGCACGTGGGGACATAGAGGTATTGTCGGCCAAACAGTTTTTCCGCGTTATTTCGGCAAAAAGAGTTACGAATTATGGATGTTTTTATAGAAATCGTAATGGTTCGATGAATTGTAACCGAATGCAACGATATCATTTTACTTTTTGATAAAATGGCTGCCGCCGGACCGACATGACGGCAAAGATCAAACTTTGTCAATTTCCTGACCGGCACGAGGGGACATAGGAGAATTGTCGGCCAAACAATTTTTCCGCGTTATTTCGATAACAAGAATTACGAATTATGGATATTTTTATAGAAATCGTAATGGTTCGACGAATTGTAATCGAATGCTGGAATATCATTTTACTTTTTGGTAAAATGGCTCCCGCCGGGCCGACATGACCGCAAAGCAGACACTTTGTCAATCTCCCGACCGGCACGTGGGGACATAGAGGTATTGTCGGCCAAACAGTTTTTCCGCGTTATTTCGACAAAAAGAGTTACGAATTATGGATGTTTTTATAGAAATCGTAATGGTTCGATGGATTGTAACCGAATGCAGCGATATCATTTTACTTTTTGATAAAATGGCTCCCGCCGGACCGACATGACCGCAAAGCTGAAACTTCGTCAATCTCCTGACCGGTACGTAGGGGATTGAAGCATTGTCGGCCAAACAGTTATTCCGCGTTATTTCGATAACAAGAGTTACGAATTATGGATGTTTTTATAGAAATCGTAATGGTTCGATGAATTGTAACCGAATGCAACGATACCATTTTACTTTTTGATAAAATGGCTGCCACCGTACCGACATGACCGCAAAGATCAAACTTTGTCAATTTCCCGACCGGCACGAGGGGACATAGGAGGGTTGTCGGCCAAACAATTTTTCCGCGTTGTTTCGATAACAAGAGTTGCGAATTATGGATATTTTTATAGAAATCGTAATGGTTCGATGAATTGTAACCGAATGCAACGATATCATTCTACTTTTTGATAAAATGGCTGCCGCCGGACCGACATGACGGCAAAGATCAAACTTTGTCAATTTCCCGACCGGCACGAGGGGACATAGGAGAATTGTCGGCCAAACAATTTTTCCGCGTTATATCGACAAAAAGAGTTACGAATTATGGATATTTTTATAGAAATCGTAATGGTTCGACGAATTGTAATCGAATGCACGAATATCATTTTACTTTTTGATAAAATGGCTGCCGCCGGACCGACATGACGGCAAAGATCAAACTTTGTCAATTTCCCGACCGGCACGAGGGGACATAGGAGAATTGTCGGCCAAACAATTTTTCCGCGTTATATCGACAAAAAGAGTTACGAATTATGGATATTTTTATAGAAATCGTAATGGTTCGATGAATTGTAACCGAATGCAACGATATCATTTTACTTTTTGATAAAATGGCTCCCGCCGGACCGACATGACAGCAAAGCTGAAACTTCGTCAATCTCCTGACCGGTACGTAGGGACATAGAAGCATTGTCGTCCAAACAGATATTCCGCGTTATTTCGATAACAAGAGTTACGAATTATGGATGTTTTTATAGAAATCGTAATGGTTCGATGAATTGTAACCGAATGCAACGATATCATTTTACTTTTTGATAAAATGACTGCCGCCGGACCGACATGACGGCAAAGATCAAACTTTGTCAATTCCCTGACCGGCACGAGGGGACATAGGAGAATTGTCGGCCAAACAACTTTTCCGCGTTATTTCGATAACAAGAATTACGAATTATGGATATTTTTATAGAAATCGTAATGGTTCGACGAATTGTAATCGAATGCTGGAATATCATTTTACTTTTTGGTGAAATGGCTCCCGCCGGGCCGACATGACCTTAAAGCAGACACTTTGTCAATCTCCCGACCGGCACGTGGGGACATAGAGGTATTGTCGGCCAAACAGTTTTTCCGCGTTATTTCGACTAAAAGAGTTACGAATTATGGATGTTTTTATAGAAATCGTAATGGTTCGATGGATTGTAACCGAGTGCAGCGATATCATTTTACTTTTTGATAAAATGGCTCCCGCCGGACCGACATGACAGCAAAGCTGAAACTTCGTCAATCTCCTGACCGGTACGTAGGGACATAGAAGCATTGTCGTCCAAACAGTTATTCCGCGTTATTTCGATAACAAGAGTTACGAATTATGGATGTTTTTATAGAAATCGTAATGGTTCGATGAATTGTAACCGAATGCAACGATATCATTTTACTTTTCGATAAAATGGCTGCCGCCGGACCGACATGACGGCAAAGATCAAACTTTGTCAATTTCCCGATCGGCACGAGGGGACACAGAGGTATTGTCGGACAAACAGTTTTTCCGCGTTATTTCGACAAAACGAGTTACGAATTATGGATGTTTGTATAGAAATCGTAATGGTTCGATGGATTGTAACCGAATGCAGCGATATCATTTTACTTTTTGATAAAATGGCTCCCGCCGGACCGACATGACCGCAAAGCTGAAACTTCGTCAATCTCCTGACTGGTACGTAGGGACATAGAAGCATTGTCGGCCAAACAGCTATTCCGCGTTATTTCGATAACAAGAGTTACGAATTATGGATGTTTTTATAGAAATCGTAATGGTTCGATGAATTGTAACCGAATGCAACGATATCATTTTACTTTTTGATAAAATGACTGCCGCCGGACCGACATGACGGCAAAGATCAAACTTTGTCAATTCCCTGACCGGCACGAGGGGACATAGGAGAATTGTCGGCCAAACAATTTTTCCGCGTTATTTCGATAACAAGAATTACGAATTATGGATATTTTTATAGAAATCGTAATGGTTCGACGAATTGTAATCGAATGCTGGAATATCATTTTACTTTTTGGTAAAATGGCTCCCGCCGGGCCGACATGACCTTAAAGCAGACACTTTGTCAATCTCCCGACCGGCACGTGGGGACATAGAGGTATTGTCGGCCAAACAGTTTTTCCGCGTTATTTCGACAAAAAGAGTTACGAATTATGGATGTTTTTATAGAAATCGTAATGGTTCGATGGATTGTAACCGAGTGCAGCGATATCATTTTACTTTTTGATAAAATGGCTCCCGCCGGACCGACATGACAGCAAAGCTGAAACTTCGTCAATCTCCTGACCGGTACGTAGGGACATAGAAGCATTGTCGTCCAAACAGTTATTCCGCGTTATTTCGATAACAAGAGTTACGAATTATGGATGTTTTTATAGAAATCGTAATGGTTCGATGAATTGTAACCGAATGCAACGATATCATTTTACTTTTCGATAAAATGGCTGCCGCCGGACCGACATGACGGCAAAGATCAAACTTTGTCAATTTCCCGATCGGCACGAGGGGACACAGAGGTATTGTCGGACAAACAGTTTTTCCGCGTTATTTCGACAAAACGAGTTACGAATTATGGATGTTTGTATAGAAATCGTAATGGTTCGATGGATTGTAACCGAATGCAGCGATATCATTTTACTTTTTGATAAAATGGCTCCCGCCGGGCCGACATGACCGCAAAGCTGAAACTTCGTCAATCTCCTGACCGGTACGTAGGGACATAGAAACATTGTCGTCCAAACAGTTATTCCGCGTTATTTCGATAACAAGAGTTACGAATTATGGATGTTTTTATAGAAATCCTAATGGTTCGATGAATTGTAACCGAATGCAACGATATCATTTTACTTTTTGATAAAATGGCTGCCGCCGGACCGACATGACGGCAAAGATCAAACTTTGTCAATTTCCCGACCGGCACGAGGGGACATAGGAGAATTGTCGGCCAAACAATTTTTCCGCGTTGTTTCGATAACAAGAGTTACAAATTATGGATATTTTTATAGAAATCGTAATGGTTCGATGAATAGTAACCGAATGCCACGATATCATTTTACTTTTTGATAAAATGGCTGCCGCCGGACCGACATGACGGCAAAGATCAAACTTTGTCAATTTCCTGACCGGCACGAGGGGACATAGGAGAATTGTCGGCCAAACAATTTTTCCGCGTTATTTCGATAACAAGAATTACGAATTATGGATATTTTTATAGAAATCGTAATGGTTCGACGAATTGTAATCGAATGCTGGAATATCATTTTACTTTTTGGTAAAATGGCTCCCGCCGGGCCGACATGACCGCAAAGCAGACACTTTGTCAATCTCCCGACCGGCACGTGGGGACATAGAGGTATTGTCGGCCAAACAGTTTTTCCGCGTTATTTCGACAAAAAGAGTTACGAATTATGGATGTTTTTATAGAAATCGTAATGGTTCGATGGATTGTAACCGAATGCAGCGATATCATTTTACTTTTTGATAAAATGGCTCCCGCCGGACCGACATGACCGCAAAGCTGAAACTTCGTCAATCTCCTGACCGGTACGTAGGGGATTGAAGCATTGTCGGCCAAACAGTTATTCCGCGTTATTTCGATAACAAGAGTTACGAATTATGGATGTTTTTATAGAAATCGTAATGGTTCGATGAATTGTAACCGAATGCAACGATACCATTTTACTTTTTGATAAAATGGCTGCCACCGTACCGACATGACCGCAAAGATCAAACTTTGTCAATTTCCCGACCGGCACGAGGGGACATAGGAGAGTTGTCGGCCAAACAATTTTTCCGCGTTGTTTCGATAACAAGAGTTGCGAATTATGGATATTTTTATAGAAATCGTAATGGTTCGATGAATTGTAACCGAATGCAACGATATCATTCTACTTTTTGATAAAATGGCTGCCGCCGGACCGACATGACGGCAAAGATCAAACTTTGTCAATTTCCCGACCGGCACGAGGGGACATAGGAGAATTGTCGGCCAAACAATTTTTCCGCGTTATATCGACAAAAAGAGTTACGAATTATGGATATTTTTATAGAAATCGTAATGGTTCGACGAATTGTAATCGAATGCACGAATATCATTTTACTTTTTGATAAAATGGCTGCCGCCGGACCGACATGACGGCAAAGATCAAACTTTGTCAATTTCCCGACCGGCACGAGGGGACATAGGAGAATTGTCGGCCAAACAATTTTTCCGCGTTATATCGACAAAAAGAGTTACGAATTATGGATATTTTTATAGAAATCGTAATGGTTCGATGAATTGTAACCGAATGCAACGATATCATTTTACTTTTTGATAAAATGACTGCCACCGGACCGATATGACGGCAAAGATCAAACTTTGTCAATTTCCCGACCGGCACGAGGGGACATAGGAGAATTGTCGGCCAAACAGTTTTTCCGCGTTATTTCGATAACAAGAGTTACGAATTATGGAAATCGTAATGGTTCGACGAATTGTAATCGAATGCTGGAATATCATTTTACTTTTTGGTAAAATGGCTCCCGCCGGGCCGACATGACCGCAAAGCAGACACTTTGTCAATCTCCCGACCGGCACGTGGGGACATAGAGGTATTGTCGGCCAAACAGTTTTTCCGCGTTATTTCGACAAAAAGAGTTACGAATTATGGATGTTTTTATAGAAATCGTAATGGTTCGATGGATTGTAACCGAATGCAGCGATATCATTTTACTTTTTGATAAAATGGCTCCCGCCGGACCGACATGACCGCAAAGCTGAAGCTTCGTCAATCTCCTGACTGGTACGTAGGTACATAGAAGCATTGTCGGCCAAACAGCTATTCCGCGTTATTTCGATAACAAGAGTTACGAATTATGGATGTTTTTATAGAAATCGTAATGGTTCTATGAATTGTAACCGAATGCAACGATATCATTTTACTTTTTGATAAAATGGCTGCCGCCGGACCGACATGACGGCAAAGATCAAACTTTGTCAATTTCCCGATCGGCACGAGGGAACATAGTAGAATTGTCGGCCAAACAATTTTTCCGCGTTATTTCTATAACAAGAGTTACGAATTATGGATATTTTTATAGAAATCGTAATGGTTCGATGAATTGTAACCGAATGCAACGATATCATTTTACTTTTTGATATAATGACTGCCGCCGGACCGACATGACGGCAAAGATCAAACTTTGTCAATTTCCTGACCGGCACGAGGGGACATAGGAGAATTGTCGGCCAAACAATTTTTCCGCGTTATTTCGATAACAAGAGTTACGAATTATGGATGTTTGTATAGAAATCGTAATGGTTCGATGGATTGTAACCGAATGCTGCGATATCATTTTACTTTTTGATAAAATGGCTCCCGCCGGGCCGACATGACCGCAAAGCTGAAACTTCGTCAATCTCCTGACCGGTACGTAGGGACATAGAAACATTGTCGTCCAAACAGTTATTCCGCGTTATTTCGATAACAAGAGTTACGAATTATGGATGTTTTTATAGAAATCCTAATGGTTCGATGAATTGTAACCGAATGCAACGATATCATTTTACTTTTTGATAAAATGGCTGCCGCCGGACCGACATGACGGCAAAGATCAAACTTTGTCAATTTCCCGACCGGCACGAGGGGACATAGGAGAATTGTCGGCCAAACAATTTTTCCGCGTTGTTTCGATAACAAGAGTTACAAATTATGGATATTTTTATAGAAATCGTAATGGTTCGATGAATAGTAACCGAATGCCACGATATCATTTTACTTTTTGATAAAATGGCTGCCGCCGGACCGACATGACGGCAAAGATCAAACTTTGTCAATTTCCCGACCGGCACGAGGGGACATAGGAGATTTGTCGGCCAAACAATTTTTCCGCGTTATATCGACAAAAAGAGTTACGAATTATGGATATTTTTATAGAAATCGTAATGGTTCGACGAATTGTAACCGAATGCAACGATATCATTTTACTTTTTGATAAAATGGCTGCCGCCGGACCGACATGACGGCAAAGATCAAACTTTGTCAATTTCCCGACCGGCACGAGGGGACATAGGAGAATTGTCGGCCAAACAATTTTGCCGCGTTATTTCGATAACAAGAATTACGAATTATGGATATTTTTATAGAAATCGTAATGGTTCGACGAATTGTAATCGAATGCTGGAATATCATTTTACTTTTTGGTAAAATGGCTCCCGCCGGGCCGACATGACCGCAAAGCAGACACTTTGTCAATCTCCCGACCGGCACGTGGGGACATAGAGGTATTGTCGGCCAAACAGCTTTTCCGCGTTATTTCGACAAAAAGAGTTACGAATTATGGATGTTTTTATAGAAATCGTAATGGTTCGATGGATTGTAACCGAATGCAGCGATATCATTTTACTTTTTGATAAAATGGCTCCCGCCGGACCGACATGACCGCAAAGCTGAAACTTCGTCAATCTCCTGACCGGTACGTAGGGGATTGAAGCATTGTCGGCCAAACAGTTATTCCGCGTTATTTCGATAACAAGAGTTACGAATTATGGATGTTTTTATAGAAATCGTAATGGTTCGATGAATTGTAACCGAATGCAACGATATCATTTTACTTTTTGATAAAATGGCTGCCGCCGGACCGACATGACGGCAAAGATCAAACTTTGTCAATCTCCTGACCGGTACGTAGGGACATAGACGCATTGTCGGCCAAAGATTTATTCCGCGTTATTTCGATAACAAGAGTTACGAATTATGGATGTTTTTATAGAAATCGTAATGGTTCGATGAATTGTAACCGAATGCAACGATACCATTTTACTTTTTGATAAAATGGCTGCCACCGTACCGACATGACCGCAAAGATCAAACTTTGTCAATTTCCCGACCGGCACGAGGGGACATAGGAGAATTGTCGGCCAAACAATTTTTCCGCGTTGTTTCGATAACAAGAGTTACGAATTATGGATATTTTTATAGAAATCGTAATGGTTCGATGAATTGTAACCGAATGCAACGATATCATTTTACTTTTTGATAAAATGGCTGCCGCCGGACCGACATGACGGCAAAGATCAAACTTTGTCAATCTCCTGACCGGTACGTAGGGACATAGAAGCATTGTCGGCCAAAGATTTATTCCGCGTTATTTCGATAACAAGAGTTACGAATTATGGATGTTTTTATAGAAATCGTAATGGTTCGATGAATTGTAACCGAATGCAACGATACCATTTTACTTTTTGATAAAATGGCTGCCACCGTACCGACATGACCGCAAAGATCAAACTTTGTCAATTTCCCGACCGGCACGAGGGGACATAGGAGAATTGTCGGCCAAACAATTTTTCCGCGTTGTTTCGATAACAAGAGTTACGAATTATGGATATTTTTATAGAAATCGTAATGGTTCGATGAATTGTAACCGAATGCAACGATATCATTCTACTTTTTGATAAAATGGCTCCCGCCGGACCGACATGACCGCAAAGCTGAAGCTTCGTCAATCTCCTGACTGGTACGTAGGTACATAGAAGCATTGTCGGCCAAACAGCTATTCCGCGTTATTTCGATAACAAGAGTTACGAATTATGGATGTTTTTATAGAAATCGTAATGGTTCTATGAATTGTAACCGAATGCAACGATATCATTTTACTTTTTGATAAAATGGCTGCCGCCGGACCGACATGACGGCAAAGATCAAACTTTGTCAATTTCCCGATCGGCACGAGGGAACATAGTAGAATTGTCGGCCAAACAATTTTTCCGCGTTATTTCTATAACAAGAGTTACGAATTATGGATATTTTTATAGAAATCGTAATGGTTCGATGAATTGTAACCGAATGCAACGATATCATTTTACTTTTTGATATAATGACTGCCGCCGGACCGACATGACGGCAAAGATCAAACTTTGTCAATTTCCTGACCGGCACGAGGGGACATAGGAGAATTGTCGGCCAAACAATTTTTCCGCGTTATTTCGATAACAAGAGTTACGAATTATGGATGTTTGTATAGAAATCGTAATGGTTCGATGGATTGTAACCGAATGCTGCGATATCATTTTACTTTTTGATAAAATGGCTCCCGCCGGGCCGACATGACCGCAAAGCTGAAACTTCGTCAATCTCCTGACCGGTACGTAGGGACATAGAAACATTGTCGTCCAAACAGTTATTCCGCGTTATTTCGATAACAAGAGTTACGAATTATGGATGTTTTTATAGAAATCCTAATGGTTCGATGAATTGTAACCGAATGCAACGATATCATTTTACTTTTTGATAAAATGGCTGCCGCCGGACCGACATGACGGCAAAGATCAAACTTTGTCAATTTCCCGACCGGCACGAGGGGACATAGGAGAATTGTCGGCCAAACAATTTTTCCGCGTTGTTTCGATAACAAGAGTTACAAATTATGGATATTTTTATAGAAATCGTAATGGTTCGATGAATAGTAACCGAATGCCACGATATCATTTTACTTTTTGATAAAATGGCTGCCGCCGGACCGACATGACGGCAAAGATCAAACTTTGTCAATTTCCCGACCGGCACGAGGGGACATAGGAGATTTGTCGGCCAAACAATTTTTCCGCGTTATATCGACAAAAAGAGTTACGAATTATGGATATTTTTATAGAAATCGTAATGGTTCGACGAATTGTAATCGAATGCACGAATATCATTTTACTTTTTGGTAAAATGGCTCCCGCCGGGCCGACATGACCACAAAGCTGAAACTTCGTCAATCTCCTGACTGGTACGTAGGGACATAGAAGCATTGTCGGCCAAACAGCTATTGCGCGTTATTTCGATAACAAGAGTTACGAATTATGGATGTTTTTATAGAAATCGTAATGGTTCGATGAATTGTAACCGAATGCAACGATATCATTTTACTTTTTGATAAAATGACTGCCGCCGGACCGACATGACGGCAAAGATCAAACTTTGTCAATTTCCTGACCGGCACGAGGGGACATAGGAGAATTGTCGGCCAAACAATTTTTCCGCGTTATTTCGATAACAAGAATTACGAATTATGGATATTTTTATAGAAATCGTAATGGTTCGACGAATTGTAATCGAATGCTGGAATATCATTTTACTTTTTGGTAAAATGGCTCCCGCCGGGCCGACATGACCGCAAAGCAGACACTTTGTCAATCTCCCGACCGGCACGTGGGGACATAGAGGTATTGTCGGCCAAACAGTTTTTCCGCGTTATTTCGACAAAAAGAGTTACGAATTATGGATGTTTTTATAGAAATCGTAATGGTTCGATGGATTGTAACCGAATGCAGCGATATCATTTTACTTTTTGATAAAATGGCTCCCGCCGGACCGACATGACCGCAAAGCTGAAACTTCGTCAATCTCCTGACCGGTACGTAGGGGATTGAAGCATTGTCGGCCAAACAGTTATTCCGCGTTATTTCGATAACAAGAGTTACGAATTATGGATGTTTTTATAGAAATCGTAATGGTTCGATGAATTGTAACCGAATGCAACGATATCATTTTACTTTTTGATAAAATGGCTGCCGCCGGACCGACATGACGGCAAAGATCAAACTTTGTCAATCTCCTGACCGGTACGTAGGGACATAGACGCATTGTCGGCCAAAGATTTATTCCGCGTTATTTCGATAACAAGAGTTACGAATTATGGATGTTTTTATAGAAATCGTAATGGTTCGATGAATTGTAACCGAATGCAACGATACCATTTTACTTTTTGATAAAATGGCTGCCACCGTACCGACATGACCGCAAAGATCAAACTTTGTCAATTTCCCGACCGGCACGAGGGGACATAGGAGAATTGTCGGCCAAACAATTTTTCCGCGTTGTTTCGATAACAAGAGTTACGAATTATGGATATTTTTATAGAAATGGTAATGGTTCGATGAATTGTAACCGAATGCAACGATATCATTTTACTTTTTGATAAAATGGCTGCCGCCGGACCGACATGACGGCAAAGATCAAACTTTGTCAATCTCCTGACCGGTACGTAGGGACATAGAAGCATTGTCGGCCAAAGATTTATTCCGCGTTATTTCGATAACAAGAGTTACGAATTATGGATGTTTTTATAGAAATCGTAATGGTTCGATGAATTGTAACCGAATGCAACGATACCATTTTACTTTTTGATAAAATGGCTGCCACCGTACCGACATGACCGCAAAGATCAAACTTTGTCAATTTCCCGACCGGCACGAGGGGACATAGGAGAATTGTCGGCCAAACAATTTTTCCGCGTTGTTTCGATAACAAGAGTTACGAATTATGGATATTTTTATAGAAATCGTAATGGTTCGATGAATTGTAACCGAATGCAACGATATCATTCTACTTTTTGATAAAATGGCTGCCGCCGGACCGACATGACGGCAAAGATCAAACTTTGTCAATTTCCCGACCGGCACGAGGGGACATAGAAGAATTGTCGGCCAAACAATTTTTCCGCGTTATATCGACAAAAAGAGTTACGAATTATGGATATTTTTATAGAAATCGTAATGGTTCGATGAATTGTAACCGAATGCAACGATATCATTTTACTTTTTGATAAAATGACTGCCACCGGACCGATATGACGGCAAAGATCAAACTTTGTCAATTTCCCGACCGGCACGAGGGGACATAGGAGAATTGTCGGCCAAACAGTTTTTCCGCGTTATTTCGATAACAAGAGTTACGAATTATGGAAATCGTAATGGTTCGACGAATTGTAATCGAATGCTGGAATATCATTTTACTTTTTGGTAAAATGGCTCCCGCCGGGCCGACATGACCGCAAAGCAGACACTTTGTCAATCTCCCGACCGGCACGTGGGGACATAGAGGTATTGTCGGCCAAACAGTTTTTCCGCGTTATTTCGACAAAAAGAGTTACGAATTATGGATGTTTGTATAGAAATCGTAATGGTTCGATGGATTGTAACCGAATGCTGCGATATCATTTTACTTTTTGATAAAATGGCTCCCGCCGGGCCGACATGACCGCAAAGCTGAAACTTCGTCAATCTCCTGACCGGTACGTAGGGACATAGAAACATTGTCGTCCAAACAGTTATTCCGCGTTATTTCGATAACAAGAGTTACGAATTATGGATGTTTTTATAGAAATCCTAATGGTTCGATGAATTGTAACCGAATGCAACGATATCATTTTACTTTTTGATAAAATGGCTGCCGCCGGACCGACATGACGGCAAAGATCAAACTTTGTCAATTTCCCGACCGGCACGAGGGGACATAGGAGAATTGTCGGCCAAACAATTTTACCGCGTTGTTTCGATAACAAGAGTTACAAATTATGGATATTTTTATAGAAATCGTAATGGTTCGATGAATAGTAACCGAATGCCACGATATCATTTTACTTTTTGATAAAATGGCTGCCGCCGGACCGACATGACGGCAAAGATCAAACTTTGTCAATTTCCCGACCGGCACGAGGGGACATAGGAGATTTGTCGGCCAAACAATTTTTCCGCGTTATATCGACAAAAAGAGTTACGAATTATGGATATTTTTATAGAAATCGTAATGGTTCGACGAATTGTAATCGAATGCACGAATATCATTTTACTTTTTGGTAAAATGGCTCCCGCCGGGCCGACATGACCACAAAGCTGAAACTTCGTCAATCTCCTGACTGGTACGTAGGGACATAGAAGCATTGTCGGCCAAACAGCTATTGCGCGTTATTTCGATAACAAGAGTTACGAATTATGGATGTTTTTATAGAAATCGTAATGGTTCGATGAATTATAACCGAATGCAACGATATCATTTTACTTTTTGATAAAATGACTGCCGCCGGACCGACATGACGGCAAAGATCAAACTTTGTCAATTTCCTGACCGGCACGAGGGGACATAGGAGAATTGTCGGCCAAACAATTTTTCCGCGTTATTTCGATAACAAGAATTACGAATTATGGATATTTTTATAGAAATCGTAATGGTTCGACGAATTGTAATCGAATGCTGGAATATCATTTTACTTTTTGGTAAAATGGCTCCCGCCGGGCCGACATGACCGCAAAGCAGACACTTTGTCAATCTCCCGACCGGCACGTGGGGACATAGAGGTATTGTCGGAAAAACAGTTTTTCCGCGTTATTTCGACAAAAAGAGTTACGAATTATGGATGTTTTTATAGAAATCGTAATGGTTCGATGGATTGTAACCGAATGCAGCGATATCATTTTACTTTTTGATAAAATGGCTCCCGCCGGACCGACATGACCGCAAAGCTGAAACTTCGTCAATCTCCTGACCGGTACGTAGGGGATTGAAGCATTGTCGGCCAAACAGTTATTCCGCGTTATTTCGATAACAAGAGTTACGAATTATGGATGTTTTTATAGAAATCGTAATGGTTCGATGAATTGTAACCGAATGCAACGATATCATTTTACTTTTTGATAAAATGGCTGCCGCCGGACCGACATGACGGCAAAGATCAAACTTTGTCAATCTCCTGACCGGTACGTAGGGACATAGACGCATTGTCGGCCAAAGATTTATTCCGCGTTATTTCGATAACAAGAGTTACGAATTATGGATGTTTTTATAGAAATCGTAATGGTTCGATGAATTGTAACCGAATGCAACGATACCATTTTACTTTTTGATAAAATGGCTGCCACCGTACCGACATGACCGCAAAGATCAAACTTTGTCAATTTCCCGACCGGCACGAGGGGACATAGGAGAATTGTCGGCCAAACAATTTTTCCGCGTTGTTTCGATAACAAGAGTTACGAATTATGGATATTTTTATAGAAATCGTAATGGTTCGATGAATTGTAACCGAATGCAACGATATCATTTTACTTTTTGATAAAATGGCTGCCGCCGGACCGACATGACGGCAAAGATCAAACTTTGTCAATCTCCTGACCGGTACGTAGGGACATAGAAGCATTGTCGGCCAAAGATTTATTCCGCGTTATTTCGATAACAAGAGTTACGAATTATGGATGTTTTTATAGAAATCGTAATGGTTCGATGAATTGTAACCGAATGCAACGATACCATTTTACTTTTTGATAAAATGGCTGCCACCGTACCGACATGACCGCAAAGATCAAACTTTGTCAATTTCCCGACCGGCACGAGGGGACATAGGAGAATTGTCGGCCAAACAATTTTTCCGCGTTGTTTCGATAACAAGAGTTACGAATTATGGATATTTTTATAGAAATCGTAATGGTTCGATGAATTGTAACCGAATGCAACGATATCATTCTACTTTTTGATAAAATGGCTGCCGCCGGACCGACATGACGGCAAAGATCAAACTTTGTCAATTTCCCGACCGGCACGAGGGGACATAGGAGAATTGTCGGCCAAACAATTTTTCCGCGTTATATCGACAAAAAGAGTTACGAATTATGGATATTTTTATAGAAATCGTAATGGTTCGACGAATTGTAATCGAATGCACGAATATCATTTTACTTTTTGATAAAATGGCTGCCGCCGGACCGACATGACGGCAAAGATCAAACTTTGTCAATTTCCCGACCGGCACGAGGGGACATAGGAGAATTGTCGGCCAAACAATTTTTCCGCGTTATTTCGATAACAAGAATTACGAATTATGGATATTTTTATAGAAATCGTAATGGTTCGACGAATTGTAATCGAATGCTGGAATATCATTTTACTTTTTGGTAAAATGGCTCCCGCCGGGCCGACATGACCGCAAAGCTGAAACTTCGTCAATCTCCTGACCGGTACGTAGGGACATAGAAGCATTGTCGTCCAAACAGTTATTCCGCGTTATTTCGATAACAAGAGTTACGAATTATGGATGTTTTTATAGAAATCGTAATGGTTCGATGAATTGTAACCGAATGCAACGATATCATTTTACTTTTCGATAAAATGGCTGCCGCCGGACCGACATGACGGCAAAGATCAAACTTTGTCAATTTCCCGATCGGCACGAGGGGACACAGAGGTATTGTCGGACAAACAGTTTTTCCGCGTTATTTCGACAAAACGAGTTACGAATTATGGATGTTTGTATAGAAATCGTAATGGTTCGATGGATTGTAACCGAATGCAGCGATATCATTTTACTTTTTGATAAAATGGCTCCCGCCGGGCCGACATGACCGCAAAGCTGAAACTTCGTCAATCTCCTGACCGGTACGTAGGGACATAGAAACATTGTCGTCCAAACAGTTATTCCGCGTTATTTCGATAACAAGAGTTACGAATTATGGATGTTTTTATAGAAATCCTAATGGTTCGATGAATTGTAACCGAATGCAACGATATCATTTTACTTTTTGATAAAATGGCTGCCGCCGGACCGACATGACGGCAAAGATCAAACTTTGTCAATTTCCCGACCGGCACGAGGGGACATAGGAGAATTGTCGGCCAAACAATTTTTCCGCGTTGTTTCGATAACAAGAGTTACAAATTATGGATATTTTTATAGAAATCGTAATGGTTCGATGAATAGTAACCGAATGCCACGATATCATTTTACTTTTTGATAAAATGGCTGCCGCCGGACCGACATGACGGCAAAGATCAAACTTTGTCAATTTCCTGACCGGCACGAGGGGACATAGGAGAATTGTCGGCCAAACAATTTTTCCGCGTTATTTCGATAACAAGAATTACGAATTATGGATATTTTTATAGAAATCGTAATGGTTCGACGAATTGTAATCGAATGCTGGAATATCATTTTACTTTTTGGTAAAATGGCTCCCGCCGGGCCGACATGACCGCAAAGCAGACACTTTGTCAATCTCCCGACCGGCACGTGGGGACATAGAGGTATTGTCGGCCAAACAGTTTTTCCGCGTTATTTCGACAAAAAGAGTTACGAATTATGGATGTTTTTATAGAAATCGTAATGGTTCGATGGATTGTAACCGAATGCAGCGATATCATTTTACTTTTTGATAAAATGGCTCCCGCCGGACCGACATGACCGCAAAGCTGAAACTTCGTCAATCTCCTGACCGGTACGTAGGGGATTGAAGCATTGTCGGCCAAACAGTTATTCCGCGTTATTTCGATAACAAGAGTTACGAATTATGGATGTTTTTATAGAAATCGTAATGGTTCGATGAATTGTAACCGAATGCAACGATACCATTTTACTTTTTGATAAAATGGCTGCCACCGTACCGACATGACCGCAAAGATCAAACTTTGTCAATTTCCCGACCGGCACGAGGGGACATAGGGGAGTTGTCGGCCAAACAATTTTTCCGCGTTGTTTCGATAACAAGAGTTGCGAATTATGGATATTTTTATAGAAATCGTAATGGTTCGATGAATTGTAACCGAATGCAACGATATCATTCTACTTTTTGATAAAATGGCTGCCGCCGGACCGACATGACGGCAAAGATCAAACTTTGTCAATTTCCCGACCGGCACGAGGGGACATAGGAGAATTGTCGGCCAAACAATTTTTCCGCGTTATATCGACAAAAAGAGTTACGAATTATGGATATTTTTATAGAAATCGTAATGGTTCGACGAATTGTAATCGAATGCACGAATATCATTTTACTTTTTGATAAAATGGCTGCCGCCGCACCGACATGACGGCAAAGATCAAACTTTGTCAATTTCCCGACCGGCACGAGGGGACATAGGAGAATTGTCGGCCAAACAATTTTTCCGCGTTATATCGACAAAAAGAGTTACGAATTATGGATATTTTTATAGAAATCGTAATGGTTCGATGAATTGTAACCGAATGCAACGATATCATTTTACTTTTTGATAAAATGACTGCCACCGGACCGATATGACGGCAAAGATCAAACTTTGTCAATTTCCCGACCGGCACGAGGGGACATAGGAGAATTGTCGGCCAAACAGTTTTTCCGCGTTATTTCGATAACAAGAGTTACGAATTATGGAAATCGTAATGGTTCGACGAATTGTAATCGAATGCTGGAATATCATTTTACTTTTTGGTAAAATGGCTCCCGCCGGGCCGACATGACCGCAAAGCAGACACTTTGTCAATCTCCCGACCGGCACGTGGGGACATAGAGGTATTGTCGGCCAAACAGTTTTTCCGCGTTATTTCGACAAAAAGAGTTACGAATTATGGATGTTTTTATAGAAATCGTAATGGTTCGATGGATTGTAACCGAATGCAGCGATATCATTTTACTTTTTGATAAAATGGCTCCCGCCGGACCGACATGACCGCAAAGCTGAAGCTTCGTCAATCTCCTGACTGGTACGTAGGGACATAGAAGCATTGTCGGCCAAACAGCTATTCCGCGTTATTTCGATAACAAGAGTTACGAATTATGGATGTTTTTATAGAAATCGTAATGGTTCTATGAATTGTAACCGAATGCAACGATATCATTTTACTTT
Source organism: Bombus sonorus (assembly GCA_029958995.1). Classification (NCBI taxonomy): domain Eukaryota; kingdom Metazoa; phylum Arthropoda; class Insecta; order Hymenoptera; family Apidae; genus Bombus; species Bombus sonorus. The sequence continues at coordinate 21,143 of JARWAU010000220.1, read as the reverse complement.
TTGATAAAATGGCTGCCGCCGGACCGACATGACGGCAAAGATCAAACTTTGTCAATTTCCCGATCGGCACGAGGGAACATAGTAGAATTGTCGGCCAAACAATTTTTCCGCGTTATTTCTATAACAAGAGTTACGAATTATGGATATTTTTATAGAAATCGTAATGGTTCGATGAATTGTAACCGAATGCAACGATATCATTTTACTTTTTGATAAAATGGCTGCCGCCGGACCGACATGACGGCAAAGATCAAACTTTGTCAATTTCCTGACCGGCACGAGGGGACATAGGAGAATTGTCGGCCAAACAATTTTTCCGCGTTATTTCGATAACAAGAATTACGAATTATGGATATTTTTATAGAAATCGTAATGGTTCGACGAATTGTAATCGAATGCTGGAATATCATTTTACTTTTTGGTAAAATGGCTCCCGCCGGGCCGACATGACCGCAAAGCTGAAACTTCGTCAATCTCCTGACCGGTACGTAGGGACATAGAAGCATTGTCGTCCAAACAGTTATTCCGCGTTATTTCGATAACAAGAGTTACGAATTATGGATGTTTTTATAGAAATCGTAATGGTTCGATGAATTGTAACCGAATGCAACGATATCATTTTACTTTTCGATAAAATGGCTGCCGCCGGACCGACATGACGGCAAAGATCAAACTTTGTCAATTTACCGATCGGCACGAGGGGACACAGAGGTATTGTCGGACAAACAGTTTTTCCGCGTTATTTCGACAAAACGAGTTACGAATTATGGATGTTTGTATAGAAATCGTAATGGTTCGATGAATTGTAACCGAATGCAACGATACCATTTTACTTTTTGATAAAATGGCTGCCACCGTACCGACATGACCGCAAAGATCAAACTTTGTCAATTTCCCGACCGGCACGAGGGGACATAGGAGAATTGTCGGCCAAACAATTTTTCCGCGTTATATCGACAAAAAGAGTTACGAATTATGGATATTTTTATAGAAATCGTAATGGTTCGACGAATTGTAATCGAATGCACGAATATCATTTTACTTTTTGATAAAATGGCTGCCGCCGCACCGACATGACGGCAAAGATCAAACTTTGTCAATTTCCCGACCGGCACGAGGGGACATAGGAGAATTGTCGGCCAAACAATTTTTCCGCGTTATATCGACAAAAAGAGTTACGAATTATGGATATTTTTATAGAAATCGTAATGGTTCGATGAATTGTAACCGAATGCAACGATATCATTTTACTTTTTGATAAAATGACTGCCACCGGACCGATATGACGGCAAAGATCAAACTTTGTCAATTTCCCGACCGGCACGAGGGGACATAGGAGAATTGTCGGCCAAACAGTTTTTCCGCGTTATTTCGATAACAAGAGTTACGAATTATGGAATTCGTAATGGTTCGACGAATTGTAATCGAATGCTGGAATATCATTTTACTTTTTGGTAAAATGGCTCCCGCCGGGCCGACATGACCGCAAAGCAGACACTTTGTCAATCTCCCGACCGGCACGTGGGGACATAGAGGTATTGTCGGCCAAACAGTTTTTCCGCGTTATTTCGACAAAAAGAGTTACGAATTATGGATGTTTTTATAGAAATCGTAATGGTTCGATGGATTGTAACCGAATGCAGCGATATCATTTTACTTTTTGATAAAATGGCTCCCGCCGGACCGACATGACCGCAAAGCTGAAGCTTCGTCAATCTCCTGACTGGTACGTAGGGACATAGAAGCATTGTCGGCCAAACAGCTATTCCGCGTTATTTCGATAACAAGAGTTACGAATTATGGATGTTTTTATAGAAATCGTAATGGTTCTATGAATTGTAACCGAATGCAACGATATCATTTTACTTTTTGATAAAATGGCTGCCGCCGGACCGACATGACGGCAAAGATCAAACTTTGTCAATTTCCCGATCGGCACGAGGGAACATAGTAGAATTGTCGGCCAAACAATTTTTCCGCGTTATTTCTATAACAAGAGTTACGAATTATGGATATTTTTATAGAAATCGTAATGGTTCGATGAATTGTAACCGAATGCAACGATATCATTTTACTTTTTGATATAATGACTGCCGCCGGACCGACATGACGGCAAAGATCAAACTTTGTCAATTTCCTGACCGGCACGAGGGGACATAGGAGAATTGTCGGCCAAACAATTTTTCCGCGTTATTTCGATAACAAGAGTTACGAATTATGGATGTTTGTATAGAGATCGTAATGGTTCGATGGATTGTAACCGAATGCTGCGATATCATTTTACTTTTTGATAAAATGGCTCCCGCCGGGCCGACATGACCGCAAAGCTGAAACTTCGTCAATCTCCTGACCGGTACGTAGGGACATAGAAACATTGTCGTCCAAACAGTTATTCCGCGTTATTTCGATAACAAGAGTTACGAATTATGGATGTTTTTATAGAAATCCTAATGGTTCGGTGAATTGTAACCGAATGCAACGATATCATTTTACTTTTTGATAAAATGGCTGCCGCCGGACCGACATGACGGCAAAGATCAAACTTTGTCAATTTCCCGACCGGCACGAGGGGACATAGGAGAATTGTCGGCCAAACAATTTTTCCGCGTTGTTTCGATAACAAGAGTTACAAATTATGGATATTTTTATAGAAATCGTAATGGTTCGATGAATAGTAACCGAATGCCACGATATCATTTTACTTTTTGATAAAATGGCTGCCGCCGGACCGACATGACGGCAAAGATCAAACTTTGTCAATTTCCCGACCGGCACGAGGGGACATAGGAGATTTGTCGGCCAAACAATTTTTCCGCGTTATATCGACAAAAAGAGTTACGAATTATGGATATTTTTATAGAAATCGTAATGGTTCGACGAATTGTAATCGAATGCACGAATATCATTTTACTTTTTGGTAAAATGGCTCCCGCCGGGCCGACATGACCACAAAGCTGAAACTTCGTCAATCTCCTGACTGGTACGTAGGGACATAGAAGCATTGTCGGCCAAACAGCTATTCCGCGTTATTTCGATAACAAGAGTTACGAATTATGGATGTTTTTATAGAAATCGTAATGGTTCGATGAATTGTAACCGAATGCAACGATATCATTTTACTTTTTGATAAAATGACTGCCGCCGGACCGACATGACGGCAAAGATCAAACTTTGTCAATTTCCTGACCGGCACGAGGGGACATAGGAGAATTGTCGGCCAAACAATTTTTCCGCGTTATTTCGATAACAAGAATTACGAATTATGGATATTTTTATAGAAATCGTAATGGTTCGACGAATTGTAATCGAATGCTGGAATATCATTTTACTTTTTGGTAAAATGGCTCCCGCCGGGCCGACATGACCGCAAAGCAGACACTTTGTCAATCTCCCGACCGGCACGTGGGGACATAGAGGTATTGTCGGCCAAACAGTTTTTCCGCGTTATTTCGACAAAAAGAGTTACGAATTATGGATGTTTTTATAGAAATCGTAATGGTTCGATGGATTGTAACCGAATGCAGCGATATCATTTTACTTTTTGATAAAATGGCTCCCGCCGGACCGACATGACCGCAAAGCTGAAACTTCGTCAATCTCCTGACCGGTACGTAGGGGATTGAAGCATTGTCGGCCAAACAGTTATTCCGCGTTATTTCGATAACAAGAGTTACGAATTATGGATGTTTTTATAGAAATCGTAATGGTTCGATGAATTGTAACCGAATGCAACGATATCATTTTACTTTTTGATAAAATGGCTGCCGCCGGACCGACATGACGGCAAAGATCAAACTTTGTCAATCTCCTGACCGGTACGTAGGGACATAGAAGCATTGTCGGCCAAAGATTTATTCCGCGTTATTTCGATAACAAGAGTTACGAATTATGGATGTTTTTATAGAAATCGTAATGGTTCGATGAATTGTAACCGAATGCAACGATACCATTTTACTTTTTGATAAAATGGCTGCCACCGTACCGACATGACCGCAAAGATCAAACTTTGTCAATTTCCCGACCGGCACGAGGGGACATAGGAGAATTGTCGGCCAAACAATTTTTCCACGTTGTTTCGATAACAAGAGTTACGAATTATGGATATTTTTATAGAAATCGTAATGGTTCGATGAATTGTAACCGAATGCAACGATATCATTCTACTTTTTGATAAAATGGCTGCCGCCGGACCGACATGACGGCAAAGATCAAACTTTGTCAATTTCCCGACCGGCACGAGGGGACATAGGAGAATTGTCGGCCAAACAATTTTTCCGCGTTATATCGACAAAAAGAGTTACGAATTATGGATATTTTTATAGAAATCGTAATGGTTCGACGAATTGTAATCGAATGCACGAATATCATTTTACTTTTTGATAAAATGGCTGCCGCCGGACCGACATGACGGCAAAGATCAAACTTTGTCAATTTCCCGACCGGCACGAGGGGACATAGGAGAATTGTCGGCCAAACAATTTTTCCGCGTTATATCGACAAAAAGAGTTACGAATTATGGATATTTTTATAGAAATCGTAATGGTTCGATGAATTGTAACCGAATGCAACGATATCATTTTACTTTTTGATAAAATGACTGCCACCGGACCGATATGACGGCAAAGATCAAACTTTGTCAATTTCCTGACCGGCACGAGGGGACATAGGAGAATTGTCGGCCAAACAGTTTTGCCGCGTTATTTCGATAACAAGAATTACGAATTATGGATGTTTTTATAGAAATCGTAATGGTTCGATGGATTGTAACCGAATGCAGCGATATCATTTTAATTTTTGATAAAATGGCTCCCGCCGGACCGACATGACCGCAAAGCTGAAGCTTCGTCAATCTCCTGACTGGTACGTAGGGACATAGAAGCATTGTCGGCCAAACAGCTATTCCGCGTTATTTCGATAACAAGAGTTACGAATTATGGATGTTTTTATAGAAATCGTAATGGTTCTATGAATTGTAACCGAATGCAACGATATCATTTTACTTTTTGATAAAATGGCTGCCGCCGGACCGACATGACGGCAAAGATCAAACTTTGTCAATTTCCCGATCGGCACGAGGGAACATAGTAGAATTGTCGGCCAAACAATTTTTCCGCGTTATTTCGATAACAAGAGTTACGAATTATGGATATTTTTATAGAAATCGTAATGGTTCGATGAATTGTAACCGAATGCAACGATATCATTTTACTTTTTGATATAATGACTGCCGCCGGACCGACATGACGGCAAAGATCAAACTTTGTCAATTTCCTGACCGGCACGAGGGGACATAGGAGAATTGTCGGCCTAACAATTTTTCCGCGTTATTTCGATAACAAGAGTTACGAATTATGGATGTTTGTATAGAAATCGTAATGGTTCGATGGATTGTAACCGAATGCAGCGATATCATTTTACTTTTTGATAAAATGGCTCCCGCCGGGCCGACATGACCGCAAAGCTGAAACTTCGTCAATCTCCTGACCGGTACGTAGGGACATAGAAACATTGTCGTCCAAACAGTTATTCCGCGTTATTTCGATAACAAGAGTTACGAATTATGGATATTTTTATAGAAATCCTAATGGTTCGATGAATAGTAACCGAATGCCACGATATCATTTTACTTTTTGATAAAATGGCTGCCGCCGGACCGACATGACGGCAAAGATCAAACTTTGTCAATTTCCCGACCGGCACGAGGGGACATAGGAGAATTGTCGGCCAAACAATTTTTCCGCGTTATATCGACAAAAAGAGTTACGAATTATGGATATTTTTATAGAAATCGTAATGGTTCGACGAATTGTAATCGAATGCACGAATATCATTTTACTTTTTGGTAAAATGGCTCCCGCCGGGCCGACATGACCGCAAAGCTGAAACTTCGTCAATCTCCTGACTGGTACGTAGGGACATAGAAGCATTGTCGGCCAAACAGCTATTCCGCGTTATTTCGATAACAAGAGTTACGAATTATGGATGTTTTTATAGAAATCGTAATGGTTCGATGAATTGTAACCGAATGCAACGATATCATTTTACTTTTTGATAAAATGACTGCCGCCGGACCGACATGACGGCAAAGATCAAACTTTCTCAATTTCCTGACCGGCACGAGGGGACATAGGAGAATTGTCGGCCAAATAATTTTTTCGCGTTATTTCGATAACAAGAATTACGAATTATGGATATTTTTATAGAAATCGTAATGGTTCGACGAATTGTAATCGAATGCACGAATATCATTTTACTTTTTGGTAAAATGGCTCCCGCCGGGCCGACATGACCGCAAAGCTGAAACTTCGTCAATCTCCTGACTGGTACGTAGGGACATAGAGGCATTGTCGGCCAAACAGCTATTCCGCGTTATTTCGACAAAAAGAGTTACGAATTATGGATGTTTTTATAGAAATCGTAATGGTTCGATGGATTGTAACCGAATGCAGCGATATCATTTTACTTTTTGATAAAATGGCTCCCGCCGGACCGACATGACCGCAAAGCTGAAACTTCGTCAATCTCCTGACCGGTACGTAGGGGATTGAAGCATTGTCGGCCAAACAGTTATTCCGCGTTATTTCGATAACAAGAGTTACGAATTATGGATGTTTTTATAGAAATCGTAATGGTTCGATGAATTGTAACCGAATGCAACGATATCATTTTACTTTTTGATAAAATGGCTGCCGCCGGACCGACATGACGGCAAAGATCAAACTTTGTCAATCTCCTGACCGGTACGTAGGGACATAGAAGCATTGTCGGCCAAAGATATATTCCGCGTTATTTCGATAACAAGAATTACGAATTATGGATGTTTTTATAGAAATCGTAATGGTTCGATGGATTGTAACCGAATGCAGCGATATCATTTTACTTTTTGATAAAATGGCTCCCGCCGGACCGACATGACCGCAAAGCTGAAGCTTCGTCAATCTCCTGACTGGTACGTAGGGACATAGAAGCATTGTCGGCCAAACAGCTATTCCGCGTTATTTCGATAACAAGAGTTACGAATTATGGATGTTTTTATAGAAATCGTAATGGTTCTATGAATTGTAACCGAATGCAACGATATCATTTTACTTTTTGATAAAATGGCTGCCGCCGGACCGACATGACGGCAAAGATCAAACTTTGTCAATTTCCCGATCGGCACGAGGGAACATAGTAGAATTGTCGGCCAAACAATTTTTCCGCGTTATTTCGATAACAAGAGTTACGAATTATGGATATTTTTATAGAAATCGTAATGGTTCGATGAATTGTAACCGAATGCAACGATATCATTTTACTTTTTGATATAATGACTGCCGCCGGACCGACATGACGGCAAAGATCAAACTTTGTCAATTTCCTGACCGGCACGAGGGGACATAGGAGAATTGTCGGCCTAACAATTTTTCCGCGTTATTTCGATAACAAGAGTTACGAATTATGGATGTTTTTATAGAAATCCTAATGGTTCGATGAATTGTAACCGAATGCAACGATATCATTTTACTTTTTGATAAAATGGCTCCCGCCGGGCCGACATGACCGCAAAGCTGAAACTTCGTCAATCTCCTGACCGGTACGTAGGGACATAGAAACATTGTCGTCCAAACAGTTATTCCGCGTTATTTCGATAACAAGAGTTACGAATTATGGATGTTTTTATAGAAATCCTAATGGTTCGATGAATTGTAACCGAATGCAACGATATCATTTTACTTTTTGATAAAATGGCTGCCGCCGGACCGACATGACGGCAAAGATCAAACTTTGTCAATTTCCCGACCGGCACGAGGGGACATAGGAGAATTGTCGGCCAAACAATTTTTCCGCGTTATTTCGATAACAAGAATTACGAATTATGGATATTTTTATAGAAATCGTAATGGTTCGACGAATTGTAATCGAATGCTGGAATATCATTTTACTTTTTGGTAAAATGGCTCCCGCCGGGCCGACATGACCGCAAAGCAGACACTTTGTCAATCTCCCGACCGGCACGTGGGGACATAGAGGTATTGTCGGCCAAACAGTTTTTCCGCGTTATTTCGACAAAAAGAGTTACGAATTATGGATGTTTTTATAGAAATCGTAATGGTTCGATGGATTGTAACCGAATGCAGCGATATCATTTTACTTTTTGATAAAATGGCTCCCGCCGGACCGACATGACCGCAAAGCTGAAACTTCGTCAATCTCCTGACCGGTACGTAGGGGATTGAAGCATTGTCGGCCAAACAGTTATTCCGCGTTATTTCGATAACAAGAGTTACGAATTATGGATGTTTTTATAGAAATCGTAATGGTTCGATGAATTGTAACCGAATGCAACGATATCATTTTACTTTTTGATAAAATGGCTGCCGCCGGACCGACATGACGGCAAAGATCAAACTTTGTCAATCTCCTGACCGGTACGTAGGGACATAGAAGCATTGTCGGCCAAAGATTTATTCCGCGTTATTTCGATAACAAGAGTTACGAATTATGGATGTTTTTATAGAAATCGTAATGGTTCGATGAATTGTAACCGAATGCAACGATACCATTTTACTTTTTGATAAAATGGCTGCCACCGTACCGACATGACCGCAAAGATCAAACTTTGTCAATTTCCCGACCGGCACGAGGGGACATAGGAGAATTGTCGGCCAAACAATTTTTCCGCGTTGTTTCGATAACAAGAGTTACGAATTATGGATATTTTTATAGAAATCGTAATGGTTCGATGAATTGTAACCGAATGCAACGATATCATTCTACTTTTTGATAAAATGGCTGCCGCCGGACCGACATGACGGCAAAGATCAAACTTTGTCAATTTCCCGACCGGCACGAGGGGACATAGGAGAATTGTCGGCCAAACAATTTTTCCGCGTTATATCGACAAAAAGAGTTACGAATTATGGATATTTTTATAGAAATCGTAATGGTTCGACGAATTGTAATCGAATGCACGAATATCATTTTACTTTTTGATAAAATGGCTGCCGCCGGACCGACATGACGGCAAAGATCAAACTTTGTCAATTTCCCGACCGGCACGAGGGGACATAGGAGAATTGTCGGCCAAACAATTTTTCCGCGTTATATCGACAAAAAGAGTTACGAATTATGGATATTTTTATAGAAATCGTAATGGTTCGATGAATTGTAACCGAATGCAACGATATCATTTTACTTTTTGATAAAATGACTGCCACCGGACCGATATGACGGCAAAGATCAAACTTTGTCAATTTCCTGACCGGCACGAGGGGACATAGGAGAATTGTCGGCCAAACAGTTTTGCCGCGTTATTTCGATAACAAGAATTACGAATTATGGATGTTTTTATAGAAATCGTAATGGTTCGATGGATTGTAACCGAATGCAGCGATATCATTTTACTTTTTGATAAAATGGCTCCCGCCGGACCGACATGACCGCAAAGCTGAAGCTTCGTCAATCTCCTGACTGGTACGTAGGGACATAGAAGCATTGTCGGCCAAACAGCTATTCCGCGTTATTTCGATAACAAGAGTTACGAATTATGGATGTTTTTATAGAAATCGTAATGGTTCTATGAATTGTAACCGAATGCAACGATATCATTTTACTTTTTGATAAAATGGCTGCCGCCGGACCGACATGACGGCAAAGATCAAACTTTGTCAATTTCCCGATCGGCACGAGGGAACATAGTAGAATTGTCGGCCAAACAATTTTTCCGCGTTATTTCGATAACAAGAGTTACGAATTATGGATATTTTTATAGAAATCGTAATGGTTCGATGAATTGTAACCGAATGCAACGATATCATTTTACTTTTTGATATAATGACTGCCGCCGGACCGACATGACGGCAAAGATCAAACTTTGTCAATTTCCTGACCGGCACGAGGGGACATAGGAGAATTGTCGGCCTAACAATTTTTCCGCGTTATTTCGATAACAAGAGTTACGAATTATGGATGTTTGTATAGAAATCGTAATGGTTCGATGGATTGTAACCGAATGCAGCGATATCATTTTACTTTTTGATAAAATGGCTCCCGCCGGGCCGACATGACCGCAAAGCTGAAACTTCGTCAATCTCCTGACCGGTACGTAGGGACATAGAAACATTGTCGTCCAAACAGTTATTCCGCGTTATTTCGATAACAAGAGTTACGAATTATGGATATTTTTATAGAAATCCTAATGGTTCGATGAATAGTAACCGAATGCCACGATATCATTTTACTTTTTGATAAAATGGCTGCCGCCGGACCGACATGACGGCAAAGATCAAACTTTGTCAATTTCCCGACCGGCACGAGGGGACATAGGAGAATTGTCGGCCAAACAATTTTTCCGCGTTATATCGACAAAAAGAGTTACGAATTATGGATATTTTTATAGAAATCGTAATGGTTCGACGAATTGTAATCGAATGCACGAATATCATTTTACTTTTTGGTAAAATGGCTCCCGCCGGGCCGACATGACCGCAAAGCTGAAACTTCGTCAATCTCCTGACTGGTACGTAGGGACATAGAAGCATTGTCGGCCAAACAGCTATTCCGCGTTATTTCGATAACAAGAGTTACGAATTATGGATGTTTTTATAGAAATCGTAATGGTTCGATGAATTGTAACCGAATGCAACGATATCATTTTACTTTTTGATAAAATGACTGCCGCCGGACCGACATGACGGCAAAGATCAAACTTTGTCAATTTCCTGACCGGCACGAGGGGACATAGGAGAATTGTCGGCCTAACAATTTTTCCGCGTTATTTCGATAACAAGAGTTACGAATTATGGATGTTTGTATAGAAATCGTAATGGTTCGATGGATTGTAACCGAATGCAGCGATATCATTTTACTTTTTGATAAAATGGCTCCCGCCGGGCCGACATGACCGCAAAGCTGAAACTTCGTCAATCTCCTGACCGGTACGTAGGGACATAGAAACATTGTCGTCCAAACAGTTATTCCGCGTTATTTCGATAACAAGAGTTACGAATTATGGATATTTTTATAGAAATCCTAATGGTTCGATGAATAGTAACCGAATGCCACGATATCATTTTACTTTTTGATAAAATGGCTGCCGCCGGACCGACATGACGGCAAAGATCAAACTTTGTCAATTTCCCGACCGGCACGAGGGGACATAGGAGAATTGTCGGCCAAACAATTTTTCCGCGTTATATCGACAAAAAGAGTTACGAATTATGGATATTTTTATAGAAATCGTAATGGTTCGACGAATTGTAATCGAATGCACGAATATCATTTTACTTTTTGGTAAAATGGCTCCCGCCGGGCCGACATGACCGCAAAGCTGAAACTTCGTCAATCTCCTGACTGGTACGTAGGGACATAGAAGCATTGTCGGCCAAACAGCTATTCCGCGTTATTTCGATAACAAGAGTTACGAATTATGGATGTTTTTATAGAAATCGTAATGGTTCGATGAATTGTAACCGAATGCAACGATATCATTTTACTTTTTGATAAAATGACTGCCGCCGGACCGACATGACGGCAAAGATCAAACTTTCTCAATTTCCTGACCGGCACGAGGGGACATAGGAGAATTGTCGGCCAAATAATTTTTTCGCGTTATTTCGATAACAAGAATTACGAATTATGGATATTTTTATAGAAATCGTAATGGTTCGACGAATTGTAATCGAATGCACGAATATCATTTTACTTTTTGGTAAAATGGCTCCCGCCGGGCCGACATGACCGCAAAGCTGAAACTTCGTCAATCTCCTGACTGGTACGTAGGGACATAGAGGCATTGTCGGCCAAACAGCTATTCCGCGTTATTTCGACAAAAAGAGTTACGAATTATGGATGTTTTTATAGAAATCGTAATGGTTCGATGGATTGTAACCGAATGCAGCGATATCATTTTACTTTTTGATAAAATGGCTCCCGCCGGACCGACATGACCGCAAAGCTGAAACTTCGTCAATCTCCTGACCGGTACGTAGGGGATTGAAGCATTGTCGGCCAAACAGTTATTCCGCGTTATTTCGATAACAAGAGTTACGAATTATGGATGTTTTTATAGAAATCGTAATGGTTCGATGAATTGTAACCGAATGCAACGATATCATTTTACTTTTTGATAAAATGGCTGCCGCCGGACCGACATGACGGCAAAGATCAAACTTTGTCAATCTCCTGACCGGTACGTAGGGACATAGAAGCATTGTCGGCCAAAGATATATTCCGCGTTATTTCGATAACAAGAATTACGAATTATGGATGTTTTTATAGAAATCGTAATGGTTCGATGGATTGTAACCGAATGCAGCGATATCATTTTACTTTTTGATAAAATGGCTCCCGCCGGACCGACATGACCGCAAAGCTGAAGCTTCGTCAATCTCCTGACTGGTACGTAGGGACATAGAAGCATTGTCGGCCAAACAGCTATTCCGCGTTATTTCGATAACAAGAGTTACGAATTATGGATGTTTTTATAGAAATCGTAATGGTTCTATGAATTGTAACCGAATGCAACGATATCATTTTACTTTTTGATAAAATGGCTGCCGCCGGACCGACATGACGGCAAAGATCAAACTTTGTCAATTTCCCGATCGGCACGAGGGAACATAGTAGAATTGTCGGCCAAACAATTTTTCCGCGTTATTTCGATAACAAGAGTTACGAATTATGGATATTTTTATAGAAATCGTAATGGTTCGATGAATTGTAACCGAATGCAACGATATCATTTTACTTTTTGATATAATGACTGCCGCCGGACCGACATGACGGCAAAGATCAAACTTTGTCAATTTCCTGACCGGCACGAGGGGACATAGGAGAATTGTCGGCCTAACAATTTTTCCGCGTTATTTCGATAACAAGAGTTACGAATTATGGATGTTTGTATAGAAATCGTAATGGTTCGATGGATTGTAACCGAATGCAGCGATATCATTTTACTTTTTGATAAAATGGCTCCCGCCGGGCCGACATGACCGCAAAGCTGAAACTTCGTCAATCTCCTGACCGGTACGTAGGGACATAGAAACATTGTCGTCCAAACAGTTATTCCGCGTTATTTCGATAACAAGAGTTACGAATTATGGATGTTTTTATAGAAATCCTAATGGTTCGATGAATTGTAACCGAATGCAACGATATCATTTTACTTTTTGATAAAATGGCTGCCGCCGGACCGACATGACGGCAAAGATCAAACTTTGTCAATTTCCCGACCGGCACGAGGGGACATAGGAGAATTGTCGGCCAAACAATTTTTCCGCGTTGTTTCGATAACAAGAGTTACAAATTATGGATATTTTTATAGAAATCGTAATGGTTCGATGAATAGTAACCGAATGCCACGATATCATTTTACTTTTTGATAAAATGGCTGCCGCCGGACCGACATGACGGCAAAGATCAAACTTTGTCAATTTCCCGACCGGCACGAGGGGACATAGGAGAATTGTCGGCCAAACAATTTTTCCGCGTTATATCGACAAAAAGAGTTACGAATTATGGATATTTTTATAGAAATCGTAATGGTTCGACGAATTGTAATCGAATGCACGAATATCATTTTACTTTTTGGTAAAATGGCTCCCGCCGGGCCGACATGACCGCAAAGCTGAAACTTCGTCAATCTCCTGACTGGTACGTAGGGACATAGAAGCATTGTCGGCCAAACAGCTATTCCGCGTTATTTCGATAACAAGAGTTACGAATTATGGATGTTTTTATAGAAATCGTAATGGTTCGATGAATTGTAACCGAATGCAACGATATCATTTTACTTTTTGATAAAATGACTGCCGCCGGACCGACATGACGGCAAAGATCAAACTTTCTCAATTTCCTGACCGGCACGAGGGGACATAGGAGAATTGTCGGCCAAATAATTTTTTCGCGTTATTTCGATAACAAGAATTACGAATTATGGATATTTTTATAGAAATCGTAATGGTTCGACGAATTGTAATCGAATGCACGAATATCATTTTACTTTTTGGTAAAATGGCTCCCGCCGGGCCGACATGACCGCAAAGCTGAAACTTCGTCAATCTCCTGACTGGTACGTAGGGACATAGAGGCATTGTCGGCCAAACAGCTATTCCGCGTTATTTCGACAAAAAGAGTTACGAATTATGGATGTTTTTATAGAAATCGTAATGGTTCGATGGATTGTAACCGAATGCAGCGATATCATTTTACTTTTTGATAAAATGGCTCCCGCCGGACCGACATGACCGCAAAGCTGAAACTTCGTCAATCTCCTGACCGGTACGTAGGGGATTGAAGCATTGTCGGCCAAACAGTTATTCCGCGTTATTTCGATAACAAGAGTTACGAATTATGGATGTTTTTATAGAAATCGTAATGGTTCGATGAATTGTAACCGAATGCAACGATATCATTTTACTTTTTGATAAAATGGCTGCCGCCGGACCGACATGACGGCAAAGATCAAACTTTGTCAATCTCCTGACCGGTACGTAGGGACATAGAAGCATTGTCGGCCAAAGATATATTCCGCGTTATTTCGATAACAAGAGTTACGAATTATGGATGTTTTTATAGAAATCGTAATGGTTCGATGAATTGTAACCGAATGCAACGATACCATTTTACTTTTTGATAAAATGGCTGCCACCGTACCGACATGACCGCAAAGATCAAACTTTGTCAATTTCCCGACCGGCACGAGGGGACATAGGAGAATTGTCGGCCAAACAATTTTTCCGCGTTGTTTCGATAACAAGAGTTACGAATTATGGATATTTTTATAGAAATCGTAATGGTTCGATGAATTGTAACCGAATGCAACGATATCATTCTACTTTTTGATAAAATGGCTGCCGCCGGACCGACATGACGGCAAAGATCAAACTTTGTCAATTTCCCGACCGGCAGGAGGGGACATAGGAGAATTGTCGGCCAAACAATTTTTCCGCGTTATATCGACAAAAAGAGTTACGAATTATGGATATTTTTATAGAAATCGTAATGGTTCGACGAATTGTAATCGAATGCACGAATATCATTTTACTTTTTGATAAAATGGCTGCCGCCGGCCCGACATGACGGCAAAGATCAAACTTTGTCAATTTCCCGACCGGCACGAGGGGACATAGGAGAATTGTCGGCCAAACAATTTTTCCGCGTTATATCGACAAAAGGAGTTACGAATTATGGATATTTTTATAGAAATCGTAATGTTTCGATGAATTGTAACCGAATGCAACGATATCATTTTACTTTTTGATAAAATGACTGCCACCGGACCGATATGACGGCAAAGATCAAACTTTGTCAATTTCCTGACCGGCACGAGGGGACATAGGAGAATTGTCGGCCAAACAGTTTTGCCGCGTTATTTCGATAACAAGAATTACGAATTATGGATGTTTTTATAGAAATCGTAATGGTTCGATGGATTGTAACCGAATGCAGCGATATCATTTTACTTTTTGATAAAATGGCTCCCGCCGGACCTACATGACCGCAAAGCTGAAGCTTCGTCAATCTCCTGACTGGTACGTAGGGACATAGAAGCATTGTCGGCCAAACAGCTATTCCGCGTTATTTCGATAACAAGAGTTACGAATTATGGATGTTTTTATAGAAATCGTAATGGTTCTATGAATTGTAACCGAATGCAACGATATCATTTTACTTTTTGATAAAATGGCTGCCGCCGGACCGACATGACGGCAAAGATCAAACTTTGTCAATTTCCCGATCGGCACGAGGGAACATAGTAGAATTGTCGGCCAAACAATTTTTCCGCGTTATTTCGATAACAAGAGTTACGAATTATGGATATTTTTATAGAAATCGTAATGGTTCGATGAATTGTAACCGAATGCAATGATATCATTTTACTTTTTGATATAATGACTGCCGCCGGACCGACATGACGGCAAAGATCAAACTTTGTCAATTTCCCGATCGGCACGAGGGGACACAGAGGTATTGTCGGACAAACAGTTTTTCCGCGTTATTTCGACAAAACGAGTTACGAATTATGGATGTTTGTATAGAAATCGTAATGGTTCGATGGATTGTAACCGAATGCAGCGATATCATTTTACTTTTTGATAAAATGGCTCCCGCCGGGCCGACATGACCGCAAAGCTGAAACTTCGTCAATCTCCTGACCGGTACGTAGGGACATAGAAACATTGTCGTCCAAACAGTTATTCCGCGTTATTTCGATAACAAGAGTTGCGAATTATGGATGTTTTTATAGAAATCCTAATGGTTCGATGAATTGTAACCGAATGCAACGATATCATTTTACTTTTTGATAAAATGGCTGCCGCCGGACCGAAATGACGGCAAAGATCAAACTTTGTCAATTTCCCGACCGGCACGAGGGGACATAGGAGAATTGTCGGCCAAACAATTTTTCCGCGTTGTTTCGATAACAAGAGTTACAAATTATGGATATTTTTATAGAAATCGTAATGGTTCGATGAATAGTAACCGAATGCCACGATATCATTTTACTTTTTGATAAAATGGCTGCCGCCGGACCGACATGACGGCAAAGATCAAACTTTGTCAATTTCCCGACCGGCACGAGGGGACATAGGAGAATTGTCGGCCAAACAATTTTTCCGCGTTATATCGACAAAAAGAGTTACGAATTATGGATATTTTTATAGAAATCGTAATGGTTCGACGAATGGTAATCGAATGCACGAATATCATTTTACTTTTTGGTAAAATGGCTCCCGCCGGGCCGACATGACCGCAAAGCTGAAACTTCGTCAATCTCCTGACTGGTACGTAGGGACATAGAAGCATTGTCGGCCAAACAGCTATTCCGCGTTATTTCGATAACAAGAGTTACGAATTATGGATGTTTTTATAGAAATCGTAATGGTTCGATGAATTGTAACCGAATGCAACGATATCATTTTACTTTTTGATAAAATGGCTGCCGCCGGAACGACATGACGGCAAAGATCAAACTTTGTCAATTTCCCGATCGGCACGAGGGGACATAGTAGAATTGTCGGCCAAACAATTTTTCCGCGTTATTTCGATAACAAGAATTACGAATTATGGATATTTTTATAGAAATCGTAATGGTTCGACGAATTGTAATCGAATGCACGAATATCATTTTACTTTTTGGTAAAATGGCTCCCGCCGGGCCGACATGACCGCAAAGCTGAAACTTCGTCAATCTCCTGACTGGTACGTAGGGACATAGAAGCATTGTCGGCCAAACAGCTATTCCGCGTTATTTCGACAAAAAGAGTTACGAATTATGGATGTTTTTATAGAAATCGTAATGGTTCGATGGATTGTAACCGAATGCAGCGATATCATTTTACTTTTTGATAAAATGGCTCCCGCCGGACCGACATGACCGCAAAGCTGAAACTTCGTCAATCTCCTGACCGGTACGTAATGGATTGAAGCATTGTCGGCCAAACAGTTATTCCGCGTTATTTCGATAACAAGAGTTACGAATTATGGATGTTTTTATAGAAATCGTAATGGTTCGATGAATTGTAACCGAATGCAACGATATCATTTTACTTTTTGATAAAATGGCTGCCGCCGGACCGACATGACGGCAAAGATCAAACTTTGTCAATCTCCTGACCGGTACGTAGGGACATAGAAGCATTGTCGGCCAAAGATTTATTCCGCGTTATTTCGATAACAAGAGTTACGAATTATGGATGTTTTTATAGAAATCGTAATGGTTCGATGAATTGTAACCGAATGCAACGATACCATTTTACTTTTTGATAAAATGGCTGCCACCGTACCGACATGACCGCAAAGATCAAACTTTGTCAATTTCCCGACCGGCACGAGGGGACATAGGAGAATTGTCGGCCAAACAATTTTTCCGCGTTGTTTCGATAACAAGAGTTACGAATTATGGATATTTTTATAGAAATCGTAATGGTTCGATGAATTGTAACCGAATGCAACGATATCATTCTACTTTTTGATAAAATGGCTGCCGCCGGACCGACACGACGGCAAAGATCATACTTTGTCAATTTCCCGACCGGCACGAGGGGACATAGGAGAATTGTCGGCCAAACAATTTTTCCGCGTTATATCGACAAAAAGAGTTACGAATTATGGATATTTTTATAGAAATCGTAATGGTTCGACGAATTGTAATCGAATGCACGAATATCATTTTACTTTTTGATAAAATGGCTGCCGCCGGACCGACATGACGGCAAAGATCAAACTTTGTCAATTTCCCGACCGGCACGAGGGGACATAGGAGAATTGTCGGCCAAACAATTTTTCCGCGTTGTTTCGATAACAAGAGTTACGAATTATGGATATTTTTATAGAAATCGTAATGGTTCGATGAATTGTAACCGAATGCAGCGATATCATTTTACTTTTTGATAAAATGGCTCCCGCCGGACCGACATGACCGCAAAGCTGAAGCTTCGTCAATCTCCTGACTGGTACGTAGGGACATAGAAGCATTGTCGGCCAAACAGCTATTCCGCGTTATTTCGATAACAAGAGTTACGAATTATAGATGTTTTTATAGAAATCGTAATGGTTCTATGAATTGTAACCGAATGCAACGATATCATTTTACTTTTTGATAAAATGGCTGCCGCCGGACCGACATGACGGCAAAGATCAAACTTTGTCAATTTCCCGATCGGCACGAGGGAACATAGTAGAATTGTCGGCCAAACAATTTTTCCGCGTTATTTCGATAACAAGAGTTACGAATTATGGATATTTTTATAGAAATCGTAATGGTTCGATGAATTGTAACCGAATGCAACGATATCATTTTACTTTTTGATATAATGACTGCCGCCGGACCGACATGACGGCAAAGATCAAACTTTGTCAATTTCCTGACCGGCACGAGGGGACATAGGAGAATTGTCGGCCAAACAATTTTTCCGCGTTATTTCGATAACAAGAATTACGAATTATGGATATTTTTATAGAAATCGTAATGGTTCGACGAATTGTAATCGAATGCTGGAATATCATTTTACTTTTTGGTAAAATGGCTCCCGCCGGGCCGACATGACCGCAAAGCTGAAACTTCGTCAATCTCCTGACTGGTACGTAGGGACATAGAAGCATTGTCGGCCAAACAGCTATTCCGCGTTATTTCGATAACAAGAGTTACGAATTATGGATGTTTTTATAGAAATCGTAACGGTTCGATGAATTGTAACCGAATGCAACGATATCATTTTACTTTTTGATAAAATGGCTGCCGCCGGACCGACATGACGGCAAAGATCAAACTTTGTCAATTTCCCGATCGGCACGAGGGGACATAGTAGAATTGTCGGCCAAACAGTTTTTCCGCGTTATTTCGATAACAAGAGTTACGAATTATGGATATTTTTATAGAAATCGTAATGGTTCGATGAATTGTAACCGAATGCAACGATATCATTTTACTTTTTGATAAAATGGCTGCCGCCGGACCGACATGACGGCAAAGATCAAACTTTGTCAATTTCCCGATCGGCACGAGTGAACATAGTAGAATTGTCGGCCAAACAATTTTTCCGCGTTATTTCGATAACAAGAGTTACGAATTATGGATGTTTTTATAGAAATCCTAATGGTTCGATGAATTGTAACCGAATGCAACGATATCATTTTACTTTTTGATAAAATGGCTGCCGCCGGACCGACATGACGGCAAAGATCAAACTTTGTCAATTTCCCGACCGGCACGAGGGGACATAGGAGAATTGTCGGCCAAACAATTTTTCCGCGTTGTTTCGATAACAAGAGTTACAAATTATGGATATTTTTATAGAAATCGTAATGGTTCGATGAATAGTAACCGAATGCCACGATATCATTTTACTTTTTGATAAAATGGCTGCCGCCGGACCGACATGACGGCAAAGATCAAACTTTGTCAATTTCCCGACCGGCACGAGGGGACATAGGAGAATTGTCGGCCAAACAATTTTTCCGCGTTATATCGACAAAAATAGTTACGAATTATGGATATTTTTATAGAAATCGTAATGGTTCGACGAATTGTAATCGAATGCACGAATATCATTTTACTTTTTGGTAAAATGGCTCCCTCCGGACCGACATGACCGCAAAGCTGAAACTTCGTCAATCTCCTGACTGGTACGTAGGGACATAGAAGCATTGTCGGCCAAACAGCTATTCCGCGTTATTTCGATAACAAGAGTTACGAATTATGGATGTTTTTATAGAAATCGTAATGGTTCGATGAATTGTAACCGAATGCAACGATATCATTTTACTTTTTGATAAAATGACTGCCGCCGGACCGACATGACGGCAAAGATCAAACTTTGTCAATTTCCTGACCGGCACGAGGGGACATAGGAGAATTGTCGGCCAAATAATTTTTTCGCGTTATTTCGATAACAAGAATTACGAATTATGGATATTTTTATAGAAATCGTAATGGTTCGACGAATTGTAATCGAATGCACGAATATCATTTTACTTTTTGATAAAATGGCTGCCGCCGGACCGACATGACGGCAAAGATCAAACTTTGTCAATTTCCCGACCGGCACGAGGGGACATAGGAGAATTGTCGGCCAAACAATTTTTCCGCGTTATATCGACAAAAAGAGTTACGAATTATGGATATTTTTATAGAAATCGTAATGGTTCGACGAATTGTAATCGAATGCACGAATATCATTTTACTTTTTGATAAAATGGCTGCCGCCGGACCGACATGACGGCAAAGATCAAACTTTGTCACTTTCCTGACCGGCACGAGGGGACATAGGAGAATTGTCGGCCAAACAGTTTTTCCGCGTTATTTCGATAACAAGAATTACGAATTATGGAAATCGTAATGGTTCGACGAATTGTAATCGAATGCTGGAGTATCATTTTACTTTTTGGTAAAATGGCTCCCGCCGGGCCGACATGACCGCAAAGCAGACACTCTGTCAATCTCCCGACCGGCACGTGGGGACATAGAGGTATTGTCGGCCAAACAGTTTTTCCGCGTTATTTCGACAAAAAGAGTTACGAATTATGGATGTTGTTATAGAAATCGTAATGGTTCGATGGATTGTAACCGAATGCAGCGATATCATTTTACTTTTTGATAAAATGGCTGCCGCCGGACCGACATGACGGCAAAGATCAAACTTTGTCAATCTCCTGAC